>APFE030660245.1:0-29331 GCA_000404065.3 Pinus taeda | reverse complement strand
CCATACTGACATGGAAAACAACAAGGAAAGGTATAACCACACTTGAAATTCGATGTTCATTTCGATTATGATCATGTTGTTAATGGTGAACGTAAAACAAGGCATCGAAAAACATGTACCTTTTGTGGATTACATAACCATACATTTTCTAAGTGTTGGAAAAGAATGGCAGCACACAAAAGGATGAGGCATGAAAATCCCTCACAACAGTAGGTAAAGAAACATGTAAAGCAGATCTAGAGGAAGAAAACCTATTGCAGTCATTGCGACAGAAGTGGCCATCAAAGAGCCACTTGTTGGAGGATCCATCCAGAGTAGCGCCTTAAAGACAAAGTGTCGATACATGAACCAGATGAAACAGTTGTTCGACCATCGAATGAGCCACAAGGAGGCGACCCATTCACCTTGATAAGTGAGAAATGTTTTCTAGATATGTTAGCGTTTCATGGTCATGCTTTTGTAAATAATTTGTTGCATTTTAAAATGTAAAAGTGATGATGTGTTTCCATCACTTTTTCAACAACAATGATGTTTGATATTATTTTGGGTTGCATGTTAAACTATGAAAGTGATGTCGTGTTTCCATCACTTGTCAAAACAATAATGTTTGGCCTTATCTTTGTAAATCATGTGTTGCAATGATGATGTGTTTTCCATCACTTATTGAAGTGACAATGATGTGTTGGCCTTGGTTTCATAGCTGGGGTATTGTGTCCATCTTTATGTAAACTTTACCACCGAGTATGTTTTATAAACTCGTGGCAACTGTGGGATGCTTGGGTCATTAGTTGGTCATGAAAGTCAAGCATGTAATTTGCAAAACAATATACTATAGGGTGCAGAGGTTGCAGGTGTTAGCTCATCGCTTAAGGCTCTGAAGAACAAAGGTGAAGGAGATGGAAGCGAGACCTTTCAGGACGCTTGTGATGCAAACAAGGTACAGAGAAGTTGCAAATTATTTTTCATGTTTTTGGAGGACCAAAAGCTCCTCGGTGGGGAGGATTGATCCAGTTGGCTCTAGAGACACACACAGGACAAAGAGGACTCAGGAAAGCTCTAAAATTAAAATGTTTGGATTATGCTCGAACCAAGACCAGAGTGTAGATCTCATCGTCCTAATTGCAGCGGTGTGAACAGCTCGTCAATTCGAATCCGAATAAGGAAGTTAGAAGCAATGAAAGTTGGGTTGAGTTTTGATGACTAGGCAGGTTTAACGAGGACACAAATTTCACTTTTTCGGCAGATGGAATCCGGCCAAATCCGGCCAAATTCCAGGTGAAATTGTGGCCTAGATAAAAATAATCCTACTGTCCAAAACCAAATTTTCAAAAATGCGCCATTTTGTTTTTATTTTCACAAAAAAATATTAAAAAAAGGGGGTGGTGGGCCACCAACCCTGCCACCCCAACGTAACAACGATGTTAAATATGGAGGGGTGGGCCATGACCCCTGGCCCCTCCCCATAGCCCACGACATGCAACAATTAACATGGGGTGGGTGGCCATGACCCCACCACCCCACACCTCGGCACCGTAAACAATGCAACGAATTTGGGTGGGTCGGCCCTTGGGGCACGGACCTAACCCTCAACAAACCTCAACCACCAGCCTTAAAGCATGGAGCCAGCCGACGTATGATGGGAGGGCTTCCCAAGGCGGGCCTGACCCAACCATTAAAGTTTAATTTTAAAAAAAATCGTTGTATAATAAAAAATAAAAAATAAATTAAATGTAAAAAGGAGGGGGCAAGGTTTGACTGCCGACCTCCTCCATATTAATCAGATCCCTAGCCAACTACCCTACAATGAATTCGTTGAAGAATCCGTTGGCACTTTTTTATTTAAAACACATTTTTCAGTGCACTCAAGCAGAGGAGGTAGTGCACGCAATTCGAGGCAAAATTTTGCAGGAGGGTTGAATTTTCACTTTGTCAGAATTTGACAAATTTTATATGGTTTCAGCACTTCTAGATGCCACAAACACAATGGTGTTGTCTATTTCTCCATCAGAGTTCTACATTTTTCTGTCATTTTTCAGTATGTAGGTGGAACCATGACTGTGGCAAAAATAGGGAGCAGAACCATGATCCTTGAAATTTTCCTAAGGAGGTAATTTTCACCATGTCGGAATATAGTCAAGTTTACAGTCGTTTTTCATGGTTATCCGCAGGGATCACAATGGCGAGGTCAGATTCACCCTTTGAATTGTAGATTCCCAATCCACCCATGGAGCAGAATCTTTGAGGAATCTAGAGGGAATCTAAAGAATCCTTAAGCCCCAGATTTCCAATTTCTCGGAATTCAGAAATTTGACAATCGATTTTTCACTATTCGACGCCACAAATTTGATGGTGCAGTCAGATTTTTCATTTTCTCATTCTATTCTTCAGCCACTTTTCTAATTGGAATGCAACTATGAACATTCATGTGTGAGCAGCCATTTCCATGCAATTGATGTCGTGAGATCGATGGCACGAACAACTTCAGCAGTTCGAAATTCGCTTCTTCAAATGGCCCCTGGTTGTGAGGTATATGCGGTGTGCTCATGTACTTATATTACTATACATTGTGCTACACAAATCCCTGTTTGATTTTGATGAGGGATCTTGTTTATTACATGTTTTCATGATTCTTGCTTGATGTGACGCGGAATCGTCTATGTGATGTACTTGTTGTCATGATTTTTCATGTTATGTTTTGAGATCCCTTTTTTGTATGTTGATGGGATACTCATATTGTCATCATGTATGTCTGCATTGAGATCCCTTTTATGCCATGTTGGCGGGATGCTCATCATGTATGAGTTTGTGTCATACTAATAGAAATCTTTTGACTGAAAGATCCTGTAGAAAAACATCTCTTAGAGCCACTCCTATGTGAGGGAATTTTCCTTTTATGATAGCAACATCACCTCTTATGTACATCATCGCTATTGACAACACTTAATCAGCGGCCTACACCATCTTGACACCAGGACCCGGAGACGTCCCTCCTGGATGAACTCCGTTATCAACGGCTTACGTTTTTATGTTGCTGATGATTGTCATCTTCCTCTTCTTTACAACATGCACATGTATTCATTTATGTTTCTTTTAAAAATTTAATTTAACACATCACGAAAGTAAAAGGTCTTGGAAGGGTCCTTCATCACACCCGTACCTGGATCAAGTGGTATCGGAGCAGTCTTTGTGTTGATGTGAATTGCAGTGTGAACAATGGAACATGCAGCGATAGAGGATGAAAAAGCGATGTATGAGACCATGCTCAAAATTTCCAAACAAGTGGAAATCATGTATGAAACTCTACAGAAAGAGACAAAGGAAAAGGAGCAATTGCAGCTTCAATTGCAAGCCACAGAAGAGGCCCTGGAAGAAATAAAGCACAACAAACAAAATCTTCAAATAGAAAACGATGAATTGAAGATGCGTTTACATGAAGAGAAAGAGGAAAAACAGAGTTTGCTACGATAGCTGCAAGAAAAGGACGAGGCCTTGGAAAAGTTGTAGCATGACCCATGCGAGGTAAAAAGTAGTTCTCCATCTTCATGCATGTTTCCTGATGATGATTTCACTATTTTTGAAAATCATACCACAAGAATTGGCTCCAAACTATTGAAGAAAATGGGTTATGAAGGGAAAGGATTGGGCGTTAATGGCCAAGGCATTGTCAACCCCATCAAAGTAGAAGAATTACCCCGTCAAGCAAGACTTGGGTATGTCAGAAAGGAATTTGGGGAATGTGCCGAGACAACTAGCGAACCAACAACAACAGAGGATGAGAAGCCCTCATCAGTTATTTCCAAATTGACATAGGAGGTAAAAGATGTTGATTTCATTTCAGTTTCGTTGTCACATAGTATGATTTCTATTGGAGATTTGGAGATCCCAATTACAGGGACAAACATGAGACTTCTTACTAGTACGAGGCACAAGAAGGAAGAAGAACTTGGTGTTAATAACCAAAGCATAACTCAACCATTGGAGGCTGTGCAGAAACCTCAATTTGCAGGCTTGAGATACACCAAGGGAGAATGCTCGAAGGTGTCAGATTCTTCCTAGAAAACATCGAAATCGTCGAGGAAAGAGACTGATGGGAACACATCCCCATCATCCCATGGCAGTGCCCGTTGCAGGGAGAGAGTTGAGGCAAGCTCTCATCACCATACTGACATTAGAAACAACAAGGAAAGGTATAACCACACTCGACATTCGAATGTTGATTTTCATTATGATCATGTTGTTAATGATGAACGCAAAACATGGCATCAAAAAACATGTACCTTTTGTGGATTACATAACCATACATTTTCTAAGTGTTCGAAAAGAATGGCAGCACACAAAAGGATCAGGCGTGAAAACCCCTCTCAACAGTAGGTAAATGAACATGTAAAGCAGATCTGGAGGAAGAAAACCTATTGCATTCATTGCGACAGAAGTGGCCATCAAAGAGCCACTTGTTGGAGGCTCCATCTAGAGCAACACCCTAAAGACAAAGTGTGGATACATGAACCAAATGAAGCGGTTGTTTGACCATCGAATGCACCACAAGGAGGTGACACATTCACCTTGATAAGTGAGAAATGGTTTCTAGATATGTTAGCATTTCATGGTCGTGCTTTTGTAAATCATTTGTTGCATTTTAAAATGTAAAAGTGATGATGTGTTTCCATCACTTGTTCAACAACAATGATGTTTGATATTATTTTGGGTTGCATGTTAAACTGTGAAAGTGATGTCATGTCTCCATCACTTTTCAAAACAATAGTGTTTGGCCTTATCTTTTTAAATCATGTGTTGCAGTGATTATGTGTTTTCCATCACTTATTGAAGCGACAATGATGTGTTGGCCTTGTTTTCATAGCTGGGGTATTGTGTCCATCTTGATGTAAACTTGACCACCGAGTATGTTTTATAAACTCGTGGGAAGTGTGGGACGCTTGGGTCATTAGTTGGTCATGAAATTCAAACATGTAATTTTCAAAACAATGTACTACAGGGTGGAGAGGTTGCAGGTGTCGGCTCATCGCTTAAGGCTCCGAAGAACAAAGGTGAAGGAGATGGAAGCAAGACCTTTCAGGACGCTTGTGATGCAGACAAGGTACAGAGAAGTTGTAGATTATTTTTCAAGCATTGGGAGGACCAAAAGCTCCTCAGTGGGGAGGATTGATCCAGGTGGCTCTAGAGACACACACAAGCCAAAGAGGACTTAGGAAAGCTCAAAAATTAAAATTTTTTGATTATGCTCGAACTAGGGCCAGAGCATAGATCTCGTCGTCCTAATTGCGGCAGTGCGAACGGTTCGTCAATCCGAGTTCGGATGAGGAAGTTAGAAGCAATCAAAGTTGGGTTGACTTTTGATGACGGGTAGGTTTAACAAGGACACAATTTGCACTTTTCTGGCAAATGAAATCTATCCAACTCCAGCCAAATTCCAGGTGAAATCGTGGCCTTGTTAAAAAGACTCCTATGGTCCAAAACCAAATTTTCAAAAACGTGCCATTTTGTTTTTATTTAAACAAAAAAATATTAAAAAAAGGGGGTGGTGGGCCACCAACCCCACCACCCCAACATAACTGTAATGTTAAATATAGAGGGGCGGGCCATGACCCCCGACCCCTACCCACATCCCACGGCATGCAACAATTAACATGGGGTGGGCGGCCATGACCCTGCCACCCCACACCTCAGCACCGTAAACAATGCAACGAATTTGGGTGGGCCGGCCCTTTGTGCACAGACCCAACCCACAACAAACCTCAACCACCAACCTTAAATCATGGAGCCAGCGAAGGTACATTGGGCGGGCCCGACCCAACCTTTAAAGTTTAATTTAACAAAAAAATCATTGTATAATAAATAAAAAAATAATTTGTTAAATATAAAAAGGAGGAGGTGGGGTTTAACCACCCTAACTCATCCATATTAATCGAATCCCCAGCCAACTGCCCTACAACGAATTCATTGAATAATCCACTGGCACTTTTTCATTTAAAATGCAGTTTTTAGTGTGCTCACGTAGAAGAGGCAGTGCACGCAGTTCGAGGCAAAATTTTGCAAGAGGGCCGAATTTTCACTTTGATAGAATTTGACAAATTTTATATGGTTTCAGCACTTCTTGATGCCACGAACGCAATGGCATTGTCCGTTTCTCCATCAGGGTTCTGAATTTTTTGGCCATTTTTCAGTATGCAAGTGGAACCATGACTGCTGCAAAAACAAGTAGCAGAACCATGATCCTTGAAATTTTCCCGAGGAGGTAATTTTTCTCCATGTCGGAATATAGTCAAGTTTACAGCCGTTTTTCATGGTTTTCCGCATGGATCACAATGGAGAGGTCAGATTCTCACTTTGAGTTGTATATTCCCAGTCCACCCATGGAGCAGAATATTTGAGGAATCTAGGGGAATCTAAAGATTCCTTGACCCCAAATTTCCAATTTCTCGGAATTCAGAATTTTGACAATCCATTTTGCACTATTTGACGCCACAAATCTAATGGTGCATTCAGATTTTTCATTTGCTCATTCTATTCTTCAACCACTTTTCTAAGTGGAATGCAGGTGTCAACATTCATGTGCGAGCAGCCATTTCCATGCAATTGATGCCGTGAGATCGATGGCATGAACAATTTCAGTGGTTCGACATCCGCTTCTTCAGATGGACCCTGGTTGTGAGGTATATGCGGTGTGTTCATGTACTTATTTTCCTATGCATTGTGCTGCACATATCCCTGTTTGATGTTGATGAGGGATCTTGTTTATTACATGTTTTCATGATTCCTGCTTGATGTGACACAAAATCATCTATGTGATGTACTTGTTGTCATGCTTTGTCATGTTATGTTTTGAGATCCCTTTGTTGTATGTTGATGGGATACTCATATTGTTGTCATGTATGTTTGCAGTGAGATCCCTTTCATGCCATGTTGGCAGGATGCTCATCATGCATGAGTTTGTGTCATATTGATAGGAGTTTTTTGACTAAGAGATCCTATAGCGAAACATCTCTTAGAGCCACTCCTATGTGAGGGAATTTTCCTTGTATGATAGAAACATCACCTTTTATGTACATCATCACTATTGACAGCACTTAATGTAGCGGCCTACACCATCTTGACACCAAGGCCCGAAGACATCCCTCCTGGACGAACTCCATTATCAACGGCTTATTTTTTTATGTTGCTGATGATTGTCATGTTCCTCTTCTTTAAAGCATGCACATGTATTCATTTATGTTTCTTTTGAAAAATCAATTTAACACATCACGAAAGTAAAAGGTCTTGGAAGGGTCCTTCATCACACCCGTACCTGGATTAGGAATGGATGTTCGTGCTGTCTGGTAGAGTGTTTTGTAACTTGCTGCTCATGGATGTACTCTTATCCGTCGTTGTCTTCCCGAACTTGCTTTGTTTTTGTTGCTTTGAGGTGGTCGGTGGAGCGGCCTTCTTTATCAGTTGCCTCACCTTCTCTTGCATTTCCCCAAGTGTAGGGGGGGTCGCTTTACTCCTAAGATTGTAACAATCATTTTCTTTTGGGGTTGCTTCTCTATGTTCACCTTTGAGATTACTTGCAAGCATTAATGTGCGTTAACCACATGCCCAGAACCTTGTGTTTCATCAAGTGCAACCTCTTCATCATCATTAGTGTCTTGTGGTTGCTCCTGCATATCACCTTCTGCATCGAGTATATGACTGCATACAAAGCTAACGACTCGCTTCCAATTCAAACAAGAGTTCTCAAGATGGAACTCTTCGTGGAAGGAACAGAAATTAGGATCAGTGCACTGATCGAGTTGGAACACAGGCTTCTATGCAATTTTGGAAGTGAATCGGTTGTTGCTTGATGAGCTGGTTGATGAGCTTCTTGCCTTTCTCTATCTAGGTGGATGACTACTTGCAAATGTGTCCATTTTCTGTTGCTTGATTCCATACAATTCGACGGTCAATTTCTTGACAAGGTGAGTGACGGTCTCAATATCAGTTGCTTCCTTATATCTACCCTTGCTCATCGTTGCTTGGGGATTTTTGCTCGCATCCTTGGAGTCTTTCGTTGATTGATAATCCTTGATGACTCCAATTATGTGCAAGTCCTTTTCAACAGCAATAGCCTCTTCACATCTTTTTAAAAGTGTTGGCTTCGCAGCTCGCTCCGCAAACTGCACAATGGTGGTCAGCAGTGCAGACGTGTAATAGTCAACAGTATTGGAGTCATGACGTTTAGTGTCTGCTGCAAATTTTTTCAAAATACGCATAAACCTCTTATTGAAGTCTTTCACCTTCTCTTTTCCCTCCATCTGAGGCTTCCCAATTCTTTGAGTAGCACGGTTGGGGTCTTGTCATCAACAATCTTTTCCAGGAACATACGTTTGAAAGAACCCTAGTTCTGTATGGAGTTGGGTGGACAGCTATGATACCAAGCAGTTGCATGGTCGTCCAAGGTACATGGGAACAGTCTACATGTTGCGTCGTCATAATGTACTTCAAGGGTCTATAGTTGTAGGTAGAATTTGTCTAAGTGGTCTTATGCCTTCACCATGTTGTCAGGGTTGAACTTGATGTTCATTCTATCCGCTCGCTTTGAAATATTATGCAGAACAGCTAGGAGAGCTAGTGGTCCCTAATTCTTGCATTCAATATTTGGGTCAGCCATCTCTTCGTCTTCTTCTTCCTCTTCGTCTTCTTCCTCTCCTTCGAAGTCTTATGGTCTCGGAACTGAGTCTATTGGTTCGTCTTTGCCTCCACCTCCTTTGCTGCCTTCCTCTCTGCCTCCTATACTGGACATAGATCCCAAGATCACAAGAGTGCCTTGTTTGTCTTCAAGGAAGATTGGAGGTTCCTCTCCATATTCAATAGCTTCTTCTAGACCATAAAGCATGGAAAGGATTGCTTCTTCCCTGATGATACAACAACTCCTATGGGAGTGGCTTTTAGCTTCCTAGATGTGTGTGGAAGATGTTGTATGCTTGGGATCAGTCCAACTACTTTCGCAAACTAGCGGGTGATGGGACAGAGGGAGCAAAGGTGTTGATATGAAATCTCATGTTCAATTATGGGAGGTGAGGAGTAACCAATTGCAAAGTCCCGTGAGAGGGAGTGCGAGTTACTTCCTTGACTAGATGATTGATGAGTGAGTGTGAGGGGAGTTTCATCCATGTACAACTAGCTGCCCTCCTTCTAGCGCCAGAAATGTTGACGGTGATAAACCCACCAACATTTTGGGGATCTCCCAGGTATGAATTCCCAACTATACCTCACACCATTTGGTGTAGGAGTCCCATCCGATACGATGGCTTGGTTGCCATTATCTTAAAGATTTTCCTCAACTCTTGCTTGTCAACACAGGAGAGTGGTTTTCTTTGTCTTCGAGAAGTGAGGTTCACGTGCCTGGTGACTGTAAGTGTCACTTGTGTCAATGGTTCTTTCACTATCGAGGGAGAGGGTGAGACTGAGTTCCAAGTCTATTGGGAGCAGTCCCAACACTGCTAGGAACACACAACACAACAAGACATGCACAACTTCCAGAGGAGCAGTTGACACAGATGTAGCAGTCACAACATACAATGTAAGATAACATGTACAACACTCAAAGGATCAATCTGAACGAGTCCAACGATTGTTACAGAAAGCTTCATGCGAAAGGTCTGTCTGATGTCCGGGAGAGCAGTCTACATGAGCTAGACATCATTAACAACATATAAAACACATTTCCATTAATAGATTATGCATTACAACAAATGAAACAGTTAATATGTAGAACACATGTTAAAGCAACATGCATTACAAGTGTTAAATATCAGTCTTACAACAGATACAATACATGTGTGAAAATGTGTTGGCATTTTAGCAGGCTTCTGAATTAAGTGAAAGTTCCAAGATACATCGTTACACCATACATCACTAACCCGAGTGCGAGGTGTTGGAGCCACTACTTACTCCTCAAAGAAAATATTACAGACTCTCTTGGCTATCTGGGCTGAGCTGAGGTGAAAAGTCCTCTTCATGTACAAAATGAGGGGGTATTTATAGCCAAGGGTGAAACTGACCCTTGTGGTTGTTCAAATACCCTCATGACCATTTGACTTCCATGATGTTTCGACTTACATGACTCTTTTTTCAACAAGTGGGTCTCTTGGACTTCCAAGTTACATCACATTGATTGACAACAAGCCCATAGTGGAGATGTGGCGACATGACTCATGGCATGACTCGACATAACTTGACATGACAGTGCTAGTACATTTGTGTTGCTGCTGGAGTGCATGTTGAGCTATAGTGCTACTAGGTGATGGATATCTTCATGGTGTATTCATAGCTTCACCTCTGGATGGCGAAGTGCGTGGAGTCTTCAATGGTCCTTGGTTCGCTTGATGAAGATTTAACATGTTGTTCCTTGCTTGCATGTTGGAAGGCTTGACAGGCTCATTTGTTCGTGAAAATGCATGTTCGTAACATTCATTTGTCTCGCATGTATCGTTCGTTCGTCTGTTGGTGAACCTGTCCTTTTGCATGTGCTCCCTTCATTCATCCTGTTCATTGTATTTCCATGTTTGTTGGTGTACTTGTACTTGCAGTCACTCATGACGAGACGACATCAAATCCAAAACCTACTAGTCTACCATGACACATGATCATTTCAGATGCAGATGAACGAGAGAGGCAACAAGGTTGTGAAGTGGGATAATGGCTTGGGTGCTGCTGATGAAAACTGTGCAAGAGTCACTAAGTGATGAAGATGGGAAATCTAAGTCGACAGTGACTGTCTGTGAGGTCTGGCTTGGCTGGGAGGAAAAATTGCGCAAATTTTGGGAGGGACGGTTTGGGTTGCAGGAAGACAAGGCAGGCATGCTTTTCACATGTTCCAGAACGAACGAGTAGTGGGGGTTGGATAGCCATATTTGTGCAATTTTCCAGAGGAGCAGGTCAGGCTGCATGAAGGGTCAGCAAACAGGGATTGCGTAGCTTTTTGGGGGAACTACTCAAGAGACTAGCAACCAAAACTACGCAATTTCCACAAGGAACTGGCAGTTGGCTGCTGGGGTTACTAGTAGCCAAAACTGCACAATTCCTAGAGGGAACTGCCAGTTGGCTACTGGAGACACTGGCAGCAGAAACTATGCAATTCCTGGAGGGAACTGGCAGTCTGCAGCTAGGGGCTGCTAGCAAGAAAAAATTCACTGAGGCCGAGAGGCCGGCCTGCTGATCATCTTTACACAATTTTTGATTGGAGCTGACCGATGGGCAACGGAAGGCCTGCTCATGAACACTACGCAATTTCTGAGGTGAACAAATAGCATGACTGACTAGGAAAATTGCGCAATTTTCTAAGGGAGACGGGGATGGGCACATGGTGTCTGCCCGGCTTATCTGAGCAATTTCCTTAGTCAATTGAGTGAGAAAGGTTAGTGGCCTCTGCGCAATTTTAAGGGGGGGTCAGTCCCGAGGTAACTGCCGGGTCCGACTGTTTGGGTGGCCAGCAGGAGGGTTGATTGAAATGCTTGCAGGAAGCACAGCTTGAAAAGACTAGCTTGGTGCTTTTGCACTGTTCTGGTTGACAGTCGATCGAGTCGAAAGCGGGGTGACGATCTGACTATCAGAGGGGAGTCTGGTCATCAGAACTTCAGCAAAAATGACTAAGTGTGTGAACGATCGAAAGATGCATAGGTTATCATATGAACACACACTCACATGACTCGATGATGAAATGACCCAAACCATCTAGACAAATATGTTCAACATGACTAACCGACGGTCCAAGCGACAAGCGCGACACTCGTGATTGATCATTCATTGATCGAGATAATGCTTTCACGATAGTGAATATGACTTTGTGTGTGAGTGCAATAGATTTTTTCATAGTGAACACAACAAGCACATATGAAGCGAAGACTTTGAGCATAACCAGAACATGGTCGCAAACATGACTTAGACACCAGCATGCATAAACTTGAATGAAATGAAGAAGCAAGGCGGATGTAAAGACTGACACGATCTCATGGAGTGAGCCCAAGTGTGTGAAATCATCAAGTGAAACTCTCAAGGGAGGCTTCGAAATTGGTGCAGGCCAAAATTTTGGAGGGTTGTTGTAGCCGCTATAACAGATGGGTGAAGAAATATTGAGGCAACAAGTTTAGATCTGGGCAGAGATACTTTAAGTTTTCCATAAAAAGAATTAGGAACATTGATTAAAGAAGGTAAACCCATGTTTGTAAGTTTTATAGCCCATATTCGCAATTGCAAAACCACATCCGTAGCCCAATGAGGCATGAAAAATCCACATCCGCACCTATAAAGGAAGGAAAAATAAAAACCAAGGGCCAAACCATCGAACTTCCCAAGGAAAAGCTTGGAGTCAAAGTTCAACAAAATACCATCAAATGTATCTATGGTTTTTTCTTGTGGTAATCAAATGCATGAGAGATTATAAATTAGTAAGATGATTTGACATTTATAAATGAGTGCACTTGAGGAGTTTGATCTGGCACCACCGCTCATCAAATATATATGTCTGTTTCATTTATGTTCTAGATTATGGTTAAAGGAGTGCATGATAGAGTGTGTTTATGGTTGAAATTGAGAGATCTGAGGATAGATGTTTCATTTGAATTTTATAGTGTAGAGATTTGATGTGTTGAATTGATTACTCTATGTTCTCGTAAAAGTATGGTGGATCCATGTGAGATGGTTCTATAATATACATGGTGAAGGTTTTCTTAAAATGTTTATGTGTTCTCATATAATTTTTATCTATCACTACAAATGATTTGGTGTTATTAATTACAAGTTGTTGTCTCCTCTATTGTGCACAAAGATAGATAATCACATTATATTATGTTCTTTTCTTCTTTGGCCTGGATTAAAATGATGGTGTCTTCTGACTGATCAAACGAATTTGATTGATTTTTGGTGATATCTAAATTAGTATGTGGATCATTGCATGAGTAATGAAATCTCTTCCTCAATTCTGAGTTATTTCACAGTGATTGATGATAATAAAGTGTGCAAATAATTCTAGCAACCTGAGTGTTGATTTATGTGTTTTGAAGTCTATGATGATGCATTCTAGTGTATGTATGAAAGCTTGTAATCACGTTGTTCTTGAGTAATATCCTATGATTAAATTTCTCTATATTTGTGACATACTATAAAGGAATAATGCCCAATTTGGTATGATTGCAGGGGCTCACATTGATCTGATGCATTTGGTTGAATTTAACAATGTTATTGGTGTAAGGGTTTGAGAATGAGTCTATTAGTGGACTGCTTGTATTTTAATATTTCTTTATTGTTATTGTTGGTATAAATTGGAACTTTGTTTTGAGGTTAGACTATGCAGAAGACCTGATCCAGAAACATAGTAGCATAAAATGTGTTGTTTGATCCCCTATGATGGTGTGTTCTAATAGTGTGATTATAGGGAGTTAAGGCAGAGCATGTGCAGAAGAGAGTTTATGGTAGTATTCATAATTTTCACGTTTATAGTTGTGGATGTCAGGGTATGATATGCCTTGTATTGCTACTATGTTATGTAGTTTGTTTCTATGTTCAGTATGTAAGGTACAGATTACTAGTAGGAGAAAGGGTTTGGAAAATTTTTGTTGTTGTTATTGTGTGTAGAAATGTATTGTCATGGTGATGTACAGATGTCATATGAATGTTTGTATGGTCGAGTGAGTTATTATTTTGCTACAATTAATGTTTAAAGTGTTGTTTTGAGATGACATTATGGTTTTCCATTTTATTGATGTTTATTCAAGTAGATATAATTATATGAGTAGTATTAGTGAGCAAGTTCACCATTGCAGAAGTTGTGTATCCAGTTGAGATTTTTCATTGAAAAATAAATCCTAAGTGAGTCCAATTAGAAAATTGGATGAAATATGGCCTACGAAAATTGAGTTTGTTGCAGGTGGATCCAGTGTGAAATATTCTAAAACAAGGTCCACAACAATTTGATGGTTGGAGCCTTCATTAAGGGAGTGGTATCTTCCTTTCGACAATGGCTAGAGAATTTGATCAAGGAGTGGTCACTTCCTTCCAGTGGTAGTTGGAAAAATAATTGGAGGTGGTATCCCTCAATAGGTAGGAGCCTGAACTCTGGTAGAAGCCCGCACTAGTGTAAGATGTAAAAGAAGATTGTCTTAACAATAATAAGAAGAAGACAGAGACCACAACCATGGTGGTTTTTCCCAGTTGGTTTTTCCACCTAATATATGATGTCTTTGATGATGTTCTTATGTGCTTGATGATGTTTATTTTTCATGGCTAGTAATTGATAATTTTCATATTGTATATATATGTTATGTGTATGTGTATATATGTATGTATATATTCTCATGTTTTCTCATGTTGTGTATGCGTGTTCTACTAATTAATAATTGGTTCCAATAATGTTTGTAAAGAAAAGATTAAAGAAAAGCATAGGATAAAAGTTTATTAAGAAAGAAATATTTATTCACGCCCCCTCTCAAAATGTCTAGCAATTGGTATCAAAGTAGGTCCTTCAAGACATATCTTAATCGCTAGATGGAAGATCCTAAAAAATGGGCAGCCAGGAAAAAGTATTCTCGTCCAAGCCACATCTATTCAATGGAACAAATTTCACATTTTGGAAAATAAGAATGAGATGTTATTTGAGATCCCTTGGAGTTGATGTTTGGGAAATAGTGGACAATGGGTATCAATACCCTGGATCCACCCCAATAGGTAAAGGATGCAAGAAGAAATATGAAATCAATGCCAAAGTTGTCATTTCCATTCTGGGAGGTCTTGGAGAATCAGCATTTGTGAGGGTAATGCAGTATGAAAGTGCAAAATAAATGTGGGACAAATTGGTAAACAACTAAGAATTTCAAATTTAATTTGTAAATCTTAATATGCATGAAGATGAAAGTGTTGCCAATTTTTACCTTACAGTAGATAAAGTTGCAAGTGGTGTATTCTACTAATTTCCACCTCATTATACACCTTGTTTGAATGAATGACTTAATTTCACTTGTCAACATTTAAACTTCAAAAAGTACATATTACAAAACAAAAAGTGGGTTGACTTTGTTATCTGAATGGAGAACGAGATATCAAAAGTTGACTTTCAATAAGTTAGTTGGGTATTGTTCTATTTATATGTCAATTTTCATTTCTTGCAACATACAATAGAGGCAACATACCCTTTTTTTCCATATTTAGCCAATGAAAAATTTTGTACATTCTAATTGTAAAATTGGTTGGAAGATGGCAGGAACATGATAGGATAAATGGCATCCTCCTAGTAGGGTAAATGATGAAATGTTTCCCACCATATCAATGGAATGGTAAAAATTTAAAAATATTTAATTCTATTAATGTTACCTATGAGTAAAAAAATACTCTCCAAGTTGAATCATTCAATTTCGCCTTGAAATGAAGGTTGGGTGTGCATTTTTGTGAAGAGGGCCAAAATTACCTTGCTTTACTAAAATGCACGTATCAGATTCATTTATTGACCAGTCTGGTTGATTCAAATGTAGATTGTTTATTTAATTATTTTGCACACTTTTGAATTATTATATCTTTACTTTGACCCTTAAAAAATTATGCATCGGGTTTCATACAACATTCGAAGTTTTGTTTCAACTTGCATTATGTCAAAGTTGTGTATAGGTTTCTCTTCAACTTGTTGTTGGACAGAACAATTGATCCAGGAGGATCTCGAGACACCAAGGGGATGGATAAAGGCTCAAAATTCAAAATGGCAGCAAGGAGAATTTGATGGCATCAATTGAGAGGGCTCATCTTCCTGATCGTGATGGCGCGAACGGTGCGTCAATCTGAGCTCGTATGCAAAAGATAGATCTCTTCAAAGATTGGTATGGCAGAGGAAAAATGAGGCCCACAATGCGCCACATGGCATCCCTGTGAGCACGTGGGACCCACATGGCAGCCTATCAAACGCTAACACATGGCAGCTCGTCATTAACCTCCTAAACCTACTCAAGAAAACATGGGATATTTTGATTACAACTACAATTTTTATATAATTATCTAATTAACTATATAAATAACAAATCAAACAAATATATAATAAAAAATATATGAAACCATATAATAATATGGTATATCCCAACCATATACTCAAACCAACGTAACATCACAAAACCATATATGGCATATAATCAAAATATATATCATAATATGGTTATACCATATAACATATATGGTAAGGTTGACATGCGATGCACCTAAACCAAACTATATATAATAGTTTGTTATCCAACAAACGTATACCATATAAGCCCAAACGTATGCCATATTTAAACCAACGAAGATCATGGTTGAAGTGAAGTTTGTAACCAACGCCACGTGGTAATCTCGCCGCCCATAAATATCAACGTATAGTACCCAACTTAAATACGGATTCCGTAGGATGGGGATGGGATGGGTGTGGTCCCATGGAGTACGGGCCCACTCCCAAATGAAATTTAAAATATATATATATTAATTGTAAATATGGTATATAGTTGTTTTTGGAGTGGCATATGATATTTATATATGTCAAACCAATAATCATATTATAATTTAATCCCCGTTAAGGTTATATAAACTCAGGGTTTAACTATTTGAAAGAGGGAGATCAACGGGTACAGATTTTGAGACAAGGTAGCAGAATCTTGAGCACTTAGAAAAAATGGTGGAACCTTGCCTGAGCATAATTTTTGCAGGAGGGTGATTTTGGTCCAGTCTCAGAATTGGGCAAGTTTTGTATTGATTTTGCACTTCTCGGCGATGGGAATCCAATGGTGGTGTCAGTTTCTGCAACAAAGCTCTCCAATTTTCGGGAATTTTTCAGCATGGAGGTATAATGCTCCATTTTTGTAACTGATGAATGTAACTTCTTTTGATGCCATTTTAATGAATGAAGGCCTCCCCATTGATCGAGCAGGGCCTGGAGACATAGTCCAGGAGGGACGAACTCCATTATCAAGTTCTTGTCTTCTTGTCTTCTTATGTGTTTCTTCTTCTTTCTCTCACATGTTCACATTTAAAGTTTCTCTTTGGTTAAGCTACAAACTGTATATGTAATTCTTTTAATGCATCTCTAAACAAAAGATAACCTGGATCAACAATTGTCCTTTTAATTTAGAGAAATAGTTCCAACTCTTCACATTAATTGTCAAATCCAAGTAGGTTTTTTTAATGCAAGACTATTACACAAAATATATGCAAGGGAAAATGATGACTAGTACTAATGAACGTCAAAATCAATCATTGTAATCGCACTCTCAAACACTCTAGATGTTACACTCTCAAACCTTGTTCACACTCTCAATAAATAAACACAAGCACAGAATAAAACTACTATGCCACAATGTCACTCTTAAGAAGAGCACTCCTGGAAACCATTCTTTCAACAAATGTTGAAACACACATTCAAATGAAATGAACACACCATCAAACTGTAGCAAGAATTAAATAAATTTCAAACAAACTGTCGGGGGAAATAATTGTTCCTTTAAATCGAAGCAAGAAGTCCACTCTCACATTAATTATCAATCCAAAGAGGATTAAATTTAAAGGCTATGACACAAAGTCTATGCAAGGGCAATGATAACTAGCATAATGAATCTCAAACCAAGGTCATTGCAAAACTCACTCTCAGCAAACATTTAAGTTGTTACACTCTTGAACATCATCAGAAAAGAGTCACATGGTCACATAATAAATCACTCTATTACACAACCACTCTCATCCATAAACAACACTCATGCAACCCTTGATCACCCAATCAAATGTTGAACACACACATTCAAAGAAAGTTCAATCCAATCTAGAACAGTAAAGTAAATAACTTGTTGCTACACTAAGAGGGACAGGTACAAGACTTATGTTGTCACACCATTCAAGAAAACTCTTCTATAATCAATTATTAATAAATAAAATTGGCAGTAATAGCAATCACATAATTGAGAAGAATTAATAAAAATAATTATTGTATTCTATTTGACCCATGATCACTACTAAGGAGGGCCCTTCCTCCTCAGCAGGGGTTGGTGCATTAAAAATCATGCAGACTACTCAGAGAAAGATATGATGCCACAAGGTTGAGATTTCCATCAATTAAACATAAGGATTATAGAGCTTGCTTCTTTCCCCTTTCTTCCAATCCTATCTATCTGAGTTCATTCGCTACCCTTGCAAGCAGAAAGCTCTCTTCTTAAAATTTTTTGAATAAAACTGGAAGATCATCATGAGAATCTTTCGATTCTCATGTAATCTCAAAATAGAAATACATTTTGATAATTCATACAACAATTTCCATGATAGGGGTAAATTTGTAACAACTTTCTTTTAATTACAATAAATTTATAGATAATATTATCTAAATGATTTGTATGCTCCATGAATATCTCTTAGTAGTTGAATTGACTTTGACTTGAAGCACTCCAAATTCGACCCATGTGAGAAAAAGATAGCATGCACAAGGAAAACTATTCATATATCAACACCATTTCTCGGAGGATTTGTCCAAATTAATAAAGGAAACTGAGAAGTGTAATCCTGTAACAACAACTTCAAGAGACCACTTAAACTTGAAATAACCCATATTATCAGTTTTTATCAAAATCACCTAAGACAATAGTTCCAATGCCAAATTATAAGCACAATTAGACTAAGAAAGTGAAATTCAGGAAAGGACATACTTAGATAAATAATGGTTGTTAAGATGGTAAAATGTGGTCTTGTTGGTCAAAAAGGGAGAAAAAGGAATAAGAAAGTGAATGCAAAAAAGTAACAATTACATGGCCCAACATCTCCTCCTAGCTTAATCATGTGCATTTCCTCGTGTAGACCTTTGTGATTGTTCCTAACATGTTGATAATGTCATTCCAAGAAATCATAGGACTTTGTATTGTTCTCTACTTCACCCTTGTAACCTCGAGAAAGGACCAACTCCATTTCCCATAATTTGTTAGTAAAGTGATATGGGTGTTGATACTCATAGGTTGGAATCTAAACAAGAGGAAACTTAAATTTGAGTCCAATCCATCCTAGGCCACTCCTCTTAATGTAATCCACATATTGAGGAACTCTAGAAAGGGCTTGTATAAAATTTTGATGACAATAGGGATCTTCTTCCCTAAGCTCTTCTTGACAAATATTTCACCTTAGCATACTCCCTTCTAATGCATTAGATCTTATCCCAAAAATATTCCTAAGGAATATCTATAAAACTGAACCTTGATATTGATCCAGGGGATCAAAAATATGCTCAAAATTAAAAGTGCTCAAAATTGCTCGAAACTAGTTCCAAAATGTAGTGCTTTTCTTCCTGATTCCAACGCCACTTGAATCACCTTAATCCAACATCGTATGAGAAAGTTATGATGTTATGAAGTTTTTGCCCAGCAACTAAAAGCTAACTTGCAGGGTTGACTAGGTTATTGACAAGGCATTTAGTACAATGACATCATCAGTTGACTATGTTAGGGTATAGTGTCAAAGAGACTAGTATGGAAGTGTCATCTGGTAGTACTGCACAAAACTAGTTGGCGCATTTTTATTGGTTGAAAGTGTATGATACAGGCCAATGACAAAGTGACTTGTGACCCAATCCCAGGGCACCACGTGGCACTCTGGGAGAGGCAAAAAGTTTTTTATTTAGATCAGCCAACCCCGTGAGGTTTGAACCTATGACCTGCCAAACAATAACAAACCATATTACTAACATACCATGTATATGTTTTTAATATATATAATGGAACACATTTATTTAATTCATAATGGTTTGAATGGTGGAGGTAGGAGCGAAGCACTTGGCCCCAACCCCCAGTTTTGTTGACGGCATGTGACCATATGGCGCAGCAGATGGGCCAGACCTAGTGGCACCTAGCCCATGCCAGACTCCGATCCCATGACCACTATGTAACCAAAGGTTGAGACGGAGGGAGCATAGAGGTAGGGGTGGTTAGCCCTGGCCCATGGCCATATGGCTCCATGTGGTCGCGTTCAAGGGATAAATTTCCAGCGTTAAGGGTTATTAGCACAGTTAAGTAGGCGACATTTTGCACCTAATTCAGCAGGAATCTCGTCGGCACCAGGCGAATTTGTTGCTTGGCGGTTGGTGGAAAGGAAGAATACATAGAATGGTTAGTGAGTTTTGAAAAATTGCAAGACAGATACAAGAGCTTTGTTGCAGGAAGCATATCTTGCTCATTTTTTAGCCTTTTTGAGCTTAAGAAGAGCCTATATAGGAGTTTTTGAGCATTTTGTACACAATGGCAATGTCATTTTTTCAATTTTAGATATGTAAACTGATGTAGTTTTAGATTTGAGAATATGATTTAAAGGCCCAACATTGGAAGCTGGACCTGTAGACGTAGCCCAAGAGGGGTGAACTTCATCATCAAATTGTTGTTTGTGTGATGTTGTTCATGGTCATTTTTCTCTATTTTATTTCTGAAAAATTAACTAAAAAACACAAAGTTTATGTGCTTTTGCAAATTGATCCATTTCCTACCAGACATAAACTTGCTTGCAAAAATTTTATGAAATCTTCAAGTTTTTAATCCTATATCAGTTTGGTATTAGAGCATGGTTTTTTTGAAGGTTTGATTGTGCTTTCAAGTATTTCTTGATGCTTACAAGGTTAAAGTTGAAAAGACGAGAAGGAGTGCTTGAAGATCCAAATCCTCAAAGTAGCTCAAGGAGGTCACAAACTTTGCAAACTCCAACAGTCATGCCACATGAAGAAGGACATGAGATGATGTCTAAGGATGAGAGAGATTTCAGGAAGGCTTTCTTTGATATGTCTGAGATGGTGAAATTTTTGTTTGAAGAAAGGCCAACAAGGTTTCAAGGAGAGAATTCAAATCAACAAAAAGGTAATGGTGGTGATGGGAGTAAGCCTCCACAACCACATCCTCCTTCACCTTCATCTACACCTCCATATTCACCTCCTTCTTCACCTCCTTCAATATCTAGACATAATCCTCCTAGATCTTCAAAAGGACATGCTAAGTCTCCTTTGTTGAAGCTTGATGTCAAGTTTGAATTTCCTATGTACAATGGGGAAGTAAATGTTGAAAAGTTGGATAATTGGGTTTTTCAAATTGATGTATATTGCAGGATTCAAAGGATTGATGATGATGTGACCAAGATCCAGCTTGCTTCTCTTCATTTGGAAAATGTAGCTCTCACCTAGTGGGAGGTCAGAACTTAATAAGACTTAAAGAAGAGTGGTAAAATTATCTCTTCTTGGAATGATTTTGTAGCTACATTAAGAAAGAAATTTTATCCTTTAGCTTACATGCAAAAAGAAATTATGGATTGAAAAAATTTTAAACAAATTAAAGGTCAAAGTGTTCAAAGTTACACACAAGGATTTAGAAGAAGAGCTTTAATCTTGGGTGTAGATTTGTCTTCACAAGAAACTCTCCTTAAATACATAGGTGGATTACATAATTATATGAGACATACAATTCGTATGTTTAATCCCACCAATCTAGATGAAGTATGTGTTCACGGAACCCATTTAGAATCAAGAGGGAAGGATGTTCCTCAAGAGACTGGCAAGAAGCCATCCAAATCTGGCAACAAAGGAAAGGGGAAGTTTAACGGCAAAGGAAAAAAAGAATGCTACAATTAAGAAAGAGGGAGATAAAATTACTTGTAAACATTGTTCAAAATAAGGCCATGATGAAGACCATTGTTGAAAACTACATCCAGAAATGAGACCAAAGAAGTTTGACAACAAGGGGAAACAAAATACTGTTGCAACAACTCAACAAGATCTACGATCTAATTCAGGCGATGAAATCAAAATCACATCCATGAGAATGAAAGGTAAAGCTTCTATTGCAAGTACTAGTTCTTCTAGTAAGCCTATTGAGTCTCAAAGTGATAAACAAAGAATTGAGCTTTTCCATATTAGGATCATTACAAAACATACCAAAGTTGATACCTTGTTTGATAGTGGATCCCAAGTTAACCTTATTTCTAAAGCTATTTTCAAGAAACTAAACCTAGAAACTACACCTCATCCTAAACCTTACGCTTTGGGTTGGGTATGTGAAAATGTCAAATTGCGAGTAACAAGAAAGTGTAAACTCAAACTTTCCATCACTGCAAACTCTATAGATGAGGTAGAGCTTTATGTTGTACCACTTGACATATGTGGAATTGTTTTAGGGATTTTGTTATGCAACCAACTCAGAAAGAGAAGAAAAGATAGATGAACGACTTGAGAAATAGCTTCATTGAGGGGTGAAACCTCCTTTACATCACATACATGAAAAATTCTTGGATGATACAAATGATAAGACCCCCTTGGTATATATAGGAGTCTAAGGGGTCACAATATAATCAAAGCCTACATAACAATAATAGTAAGGGAACAACAATAACAATATTGGGTTTCTATGGGGCACAACAATAACAACATGGGAGATACATGAGCACAACAATAACAATAGGGGCTACACTAACAATAACAATAAGGGGAATAAACTAGTATTATAGGGACCTAACATACCCCTCTCCTTCAAAAAAGTGTTGTCCTCAATGCTTGAGTAGTTTCAGATGCTTTTGTATAAAATTCTCGTCCTCCCATGTGTAATCTTCAAGGGGTAAGTTCTTCCACTTAATGAGATATTTTGAAATTAATTGATTTCGTAGTTTTTGGGTTCTTGTTTTCGTGACTGCTTCAGGCTCAAATATGATTTTTCCTTCATCGTCAAATTCTAGCAACACTATTTGAACTAGGATTTTGTCACTGATAACCTTCTTTAAGCATTAAACATGGAAAATTGGGTGTACTCGAGAAGATGCAGGTAGCTTCAATTTGTATGCCATAGTAAAAATATTTTGCAACACCTTGTAAGGACCATCGTACATGGGTGATAATTTATTATCCTTCTTAGCTTTCTTGAGGGACATTTGTTTGTATGGTTGTAGCCATAAAAATATCCAGTCGCCTACATCAAAACTTCTTTCACTGCGATGTTGATATGCATGTTTTTCATTCAATTATGCACCAGAGTGATGTTATCCTTTAAGATTTGGAGAACTTGTGGTTGATGCTCGATGTGATCTTCCACCGCTTGAACCTTAGAATTTTCTTTTAAATGTGATGTAATGGATGGTGGATGATATCCACAAAGTGTCATAAATGGGGTCATTTTTGCTACAGTATGGAAGGAAGTGTTATACCACCATTCATATAGAGGTAACCACTTGACCCATTGTGTTTGTTTATCAGATACAAAGCAACGAAGATATCCTTCCAAACATTTGTTCACTATCTCAGTTTTCCCATCAAATTTAGGATGATAATATGAGCTATGAGCTAATTGAGTACCAAGACAAGAAAATAATTCTATCAAAAAATTTCCAATGAAAATGGGATCTTTGTCACTTACAATAATATTTGGGTTTCCATGTAGCTTTTGAATTATTTCCATAAATGCAGTAGCAACTGTATTGGCTTTAAAATGATGAGATAATGCACATAAGTTTGTATACTTGGTAATTCTATCAACTACCACCATGATGATGCTCTTTCCTTCAGACTTTGGTAAAACTGTGATAAAATCCATTGAAACCTCGTCCCAATGCTGACTTGCAATGGCTAAAGGTTGCAACTAACTCAGGATCTTAATTGTATCAAGTTTATTTTGTTGGAAAACCAAACATTCTTCCACAAACTTCTGAATATAAAATTTAAGGCCATTGTAAGTTTTTTAAAATCCTTAGTGCCCTCCTAAGGGAGAGGTGTGCAATTCCAAAAGAATTTTTTGCTTGAGTTGGAAATTCTTACAAATATATAAGCAATCTTTGTACCATAATGAATCATTTTTCTAACTAAATGTATCAGATGTACTAGGATCTTGTTGTAACTTTTGAATGATTTTCCACACCTCTTCATCATTCATCCATTCATCCCTTTCTTCGGTTATCCAGTCAAGTTGGATAATCGAAATGGCACAAAGCAATGTTTCCACATCCTAATCCTTTCTTGAGAGTGCATCTGCAACAACAGAGACAATGGTATGGAGATTAGCGAGAGCTGGCTTCCCTTGATCAGGGAAATCAAAAAGCGTCAACCCATCCCCAGGTAAGCATTCAGCAGGTAAGTTATCCCTCTCCTATTCTATTATTATTGGTCAGTGCCTTTTTATTTATATCATAAATAGAATTATTAACATTAAAATACTTTAATATATTAATTTCTATATAGCCATTAATTAATATATTAATTATTATATTAATTGTTAATATGATTTGGTTCAAATATATTAATTTAATTTATATATAGAAATTGATATATTACCCGAGTATTTCTATAAGAATTAATTTATTATCCCTTTATTTTATAGAAATTGCTCTTTTAACTTAATAATTAACATTTTATTGCTATAATATAATAATTTCTATATAACTATTAATTAATATATTAATTAATTATAAATATTTATTATTTATAATTAATAATATGAATTAGTTTAATATATTAAATTAATTTATATGGAAATTAATATATTTTAGTTCAATCTATTATCTAATTTTAGTATTAGTTCTAATTCCTTTTTAATCTATAGGTTATAAACCTAGATATTAACTCTTCAAAAATTTTAATAAAATAAAAGTAATTTATTAAAAATAAAAATAAATTAAAAATAAATTAAATTATTAATTAAATTAAATTAAATTAAGATTCTAGCCGACAGTATGTTGTTCCTTAAAATTTATCCTCATGAGTATTTATTTTGTCTAATCTGCTCTTCTTTTATCATCATTCTTAAACCCTGCTGATGGATCCCATTTGGGATTTGAAACGTTGGTATAAAAATGTTCATACTGTGGATTCTCCGGTCAATGATTCAAAACATTTTGCTTCCCTTTTTTGTAGATGATTTCAAAGTCATAACCCAACATCTTGATGACCCATTTTTGCTGCTCTTCTAAAGAAAATATTTGTTCCAAAAGTATTTAAGACTATCATGATCTATTTTTACCTTTAAGTGACTTCCCATTACGTAAGGTCACCATTTCTTTAGTTCAAGTAGTATTTCCAACATTTCCTTGTCATAAATAGTTTGTGTAAATATTTTCCTTTTATTGGACGAATTTCAAAAGCAGTGAGTCTTCCTTCATGCATTAAAACAACGCGAATTACATTTCCTGAGGCATCACATTCCACAATAAAGGTTTTTGTGAAGTCTGGCATAGCTAAGACCAATGCTTGGCACGTTGCCTCTTTAAGATGTTCAAAAGGTCTTAGTGGCTTCTAGAGTCCAAGAAAATTCATCTTTCTTCAGTAATGTTGTTAGAGGTGTTATTATTCTCCCATAATTCTTAACAAACTTGCGTTAATACCTTGTCAACCCGAGAAATCCTCGAAGAAGCTTTTATGGTTGTGGGGATTTTCCATTCCTTAATGGCTTTAATTTTGTTAGGGTCTACCGTAATACCCTCATGAGATACAATATGGCCCAAATATTCCAACTCTTGTACTCCAAAGAAACATTTGGAGGTTTTTGCATATAATTTGTTTCTCCTCCAATAGTTTGAGCACCATGTCAACATGTTGAACATGATCCTTCCAAGACTTGTTGTAGATTAGTATATCATCAAAAAATACTAACACAAATTTTCTAAGGAAGGGTTTGAAAATGGAAATCATCAAACCTTGAAATGTGAAATGTGCATTAGTAAGGCCAAAAGGCATGACCAAAAATTCATAATGACCCTCATGAGTTCTTAGTGTTGTTTTCGGAATTTCTTCAACCTTCATTCTAATTTGATGATATCCTGAATGAATATCCAACCTGGTGAAGTAAATTGCTCAATGTAATTCATATACCAACTAATCAATGACAAGAATTGGAAATCTTTAATAGTGAGCTTGTTGAGTTGCCTATAATCTGGACACATACACCATGATCCATCCTTCTTGTGCACCAATACTACTAGAGCAGGGAAAGAACTTTGACTAGGTTGAATTATACCAGCCTCTAACATTTCTATAGCCACGTTCAATTTCACTCTTTTGGGAATAGGGATATGTGTAAGGTCTAATGTTTGGAGGAACACTTCTTGGAATCAAATGAATAACACGATCATGACCACGAATAGGTGGGAGGCCTTTCGGAGTTTCAAATACTTTGGAATTATTGTCCAATACTTTTTGGAGATCTAGAGAAATAGATGATTTCAATGTTTGAACTTCTAGTGAGAATAATTGTGCAATTATGCCCCATTGTTTTTTCTTCATAAGTTTTTTCATGCCATTAGAGCCAATTACCTTTCTTGGTTTCCCTATGATACCCCTTAATTTAACTTCCTTTCCTTCCCAAAATTAAATTCAAGAAAAAATCTTGAAAATTAAAAGTTATCATCCCCAAATATTGTAACCATTGGACTCCTAGTACAACATCAGCACCACCCATTGGAATGGAAAGCATTGGACTATTCAATACATATTCCCCCATGGTTAGCTTGATATTATGGAAATTTATAGAGAAATTTATAGTCCCTCCATTTTCAACCATCACTTGACACTCTGGTGTTGGATATAGGAAGCAATTCAATTCCTTGGCTATCTTACAATGAATAAAATTATTGGTACTACTCGAATCAACCATCACTATTCTATTTTTGTTCTTAATAATCCTTCTATCTTGATATTTTGAGTGGTAATTCCTGCCAATGTATTACAAGATATGGTCGGATTCATTTCTTCTTTCTCTGTGGTTTGTTCTTAGTGTATATCATCCTCTTTTGATGTTTCATGTTCCTTTTCTTCCTCCTCTTCACAATCTATGTAGAATAATTTCTTCTTAGCACGCTTATGACATTTAGTGTATTTACTATCACAACTATAACAAATCCCTTTTACTCTTTTTTCCTCCAATTTTTATGGAATCAACCTTGTAGGTTGTGGAAGACTAGGAGAAACAACACTTCCATCTTTAAAGGTGTGAGTGGTATGCTTCCTAGTTGCTATAATTTTGCTTTCAATTTTTCTTGCCACCCTGAATGACTTCTCCAATGAATCAAGTTCCCAAAGGAGAACCTCATGTCGGATGTTATCCTTCAAATTCCCTATGAAGACATCAATCCTATGCTCCTTTGGAATATCAGTTATCCTGATATTCAATTTTTGGAATCCTCAATGTGCTCAGCCATTGAACCATTTTACTTGAGATTTATCAATTGGCTAAAGAAGGTGTTTCTCTTTGTATCCTCATAATGTGCTATCATTTCCTCCATAAAAATTGATTGAGTGACAAATGGTTTACTAGCACAAAGCCATCGATACCATATGTTGGGTAATTTAATTGACTATTAAATTACTTGCATTTATATGTCAATCTAGGTACGTGAGCTTGTGAAGTATATATGCACTGTATGTGCTAGCCAATTTACTTTAAATTCAAAGAAACTAATCTAATTGCACATGAGGATTTAAACATGTTTATGACTAAGTTTTGATAAGAAAATGCACATGTTTTGTCTTAAAAATCCAATGAATTCAAACTCAAAACTTTAAAATTTAAATGAAATTTTAAAGCAAACTATACTAAAAAAACTTTGAAATTTATTCTAATTGGACAATAAATTGAAATCTATTATATTCAACAAAAATTGAAATCTATTATATTAAACAATGAAAGGAAATCTAACTATCAAATTTAAAGCACAACTATTCTAAAAACTTGGAATTGGAAACTATTCTAGAAAGCAGTGAAAAACAATGATATGTTGACAAACTTTCAAGTGCAAGAGCCTCCATGTCTTATCAAAATGATGACTAGAACAAACATTAAAATGAAATAAATTCTTGGAAAATACTTCAAGGAAAGTGTGTTTTGGATTTTTAAGTTTATATTGAGCACTCAACCTGTAACAGAGAGAAAAAACCAAGTAAGCAAACTATATTGAAAACAAATAATTCAAACATCTAAATAGGCTGAAAAATAAATTGAAGAAAATATTGAAAAAATGGAATTAAAATGACAATGATACTATCTCACAAATCCACAAGGGGCCTATTGTAGCAACTACAACCACCCTCCAAAATTTTTCCTATGCTTCATTTTGGATCCTCCCTTCTAAATCACAACAACTCATCTTGCACTGATCCAGGTACTTGTGCTTTCATTGAGCCTCATCCTTTGCATCTTGTCTTGTGTTTTCTTACTTGGTTTACTGTCTAACCCACAAGACGATCTCTTGACTTGGTTTCCATCTAGTTCTAGGCTTGCCATAGAGAACTACGCAATCTTTGAGGGAAACCAGCCTTGCTCTCGGGAATTGTGCAGTCCAAGCTGATAGTGAGCCTTGAGCTCAAGAATTGTGTAGTGCTAGTTTAGAAAGCCACTCAACCCAAAAATTACATAGAATCCTTTTTGCTAAGAAGTTGCCCAGTGCATGAACCATAGAGTTGCCCGGTCCCTCCCAGAACTGTGGAATATTTCTATGCAATGTGTGAAAACTTTTCTTGAAAAAGAAAGAAAAAACAAAAAGTGAAAAATCATCCCTAAAAATAGGGATCTAATTTTAACAGCCTGAAGGAGGAATTTGAGTTATTTTGGAAACTACCACCAAGTGTCTCTTTTTACATGAATTTGGGCCTTCGCGTCATAAACCCTAAATTGACCAAATATATTTAATAAATGTTGCTAGAGCTCATTTTATC
Organism: Pinus taeda; assembly: GCA_000404065.3. Lineage (NCBI taxonomy): Eukaryota > Viridiplantae > Streptophyta > Pinopsida > Pinales > Pinaceae > Pinus > Pinus taeda. Next base: position 665 of record APFE030660245.1, on the reverse strand, counting down.
ATTCGATCTTGGAGCTCTAACATTATTGAGGAGATCAAGGAACCTTCAGTGCAATCGTCATCACTTTTCTAGGTAATTTTTACTTTTCTAGTCTTTTACTGTTTTTCTGTCGCTTTTATTTGTTTAGCTTTTGAGAGTGTTGTTTCACTTGTTTTTTTGAATGACTGTTGGTGTTTTAACTTGTTTTAGCTTATAGAAGTGTTGTTTCAAGTTTTCCATTGACTTTCCCAAGTGTCACATGCATTACCTGTTAGGATATTCCGACACATAGGAATAGTTAAGTTCAACTTGGTCTAGTATAGAGTTAGGTTAGAGTTAGGTAAAGTGTGTTTCTTTACCGTTGTACATTTTGTAACTTACAATCCGACGGTCACGATATGTAGTGATCCGACGGTTCATTGTCTCCTCGGTATTACCGACACTTGATCCGTGGCTTGACACCCGATTGGTCCATGAATTCTATTTAAAGCGCATGGAGGGTCATTTGTAGGTTAACCGTGCATGAGAGAAGCTTATGTAAATTTTCATTCTTTTATTAATAAATTGCCTGTAGTAGCCACGTTGGCGCAGGCCGTGGACTGTTTCCCTCTCTAAGGGTTTTAACCACGTCAAAATACTGGTGTATTGATCTGTGATCTGTTTGTGAGCGGTGTCCTTCTGGTGTT
>APFE030660243.1:31050-144316 GCA_000404065.3 Pinus taeda | reverse complement strand
ATCATGACACAGATACGATATAGCAAACATAGCAACTGTAGAAAGAGGTGAGGAAAACTTATTAGTCCATGAGGAAACACGAGAATTCTGCAATCTTTTTCTTCAGCCATCAAATACACATTTAAACAGTCCAAACACACATGTTCCAGCAAGCTCTGTTCATTGAATTTCTTGGAGCGTACACAACAAACCTCAAATGAGTTTAACGATCAAAACATCTCTCACCCTTTGAACAGTCCATAGGGTGGTTTTTATAGAAAATATTTACAGACTTAGATCTGTGGATAAGATCTCAAAAAATATCTCAAAATATCTATCAAACCGATCCAAACAGATCTGAAGTAAATCAGTGTTTGCTGCTAAATTGTACTAAAAATAAATGCATGAAAGACTATATGAGCTGAGTTGGGGCAGCTGGCATCTTGGAGTAAATATCTAAGGCTGCGCATGAGGCAGCAGTCTCAAAAATGGATTAAACAGTGTCATTTGAGCCATGCGCTGGCCTCATATTCATTACTGCGTATTTGGCCTGCAGCACCGCCCTCAAATGTGGCTCGATACTCTGTATTTTTAATTAACAGGGCAATGAATCCTTTAAAATCTGATATGAATAGTCTTTAATAGCTTTAACTATGTTCTGGTGAGTTTTAAAGGCTTAGAGCCGCCTCTTTGACTTTGATGAAGTTCTTTGAACTGTTCAGTCACCTTTTTAATCTCTTTATGGCGAAAATAGCTGCTGTGGCACTTTCTGCAGGCTTCTGAAGGTTTCCGCGCTTTGGCTGCTCGAAATATTTATCAACTGCATAGTAAAGGAGGACTGCGTACTGGTAGGATGCTGAGGCCGAAATCCTGCTGTCTGGATAATCTGGACTGAAACGATGCAAAAATGGCCATTTTCCTTAACACGATGCATCAGAGCCTGAGCTTGTCGATCATCATCAGAATCAGAGTCTGAGTCAGCTTTTTGTGACGCTTCTAGTCCTTGGGCGTTCTACATGTACAGTCCCCTTATTGCCATCTAAGTTTACTCCCTTTGGTACTGTCAAGGGTGTTTTTCGACTCCGAGGGTTTCTTGATATGGACGACTCCTGAGGCGAAGAACTAAAATCATTAGAAGGTGTGCATTCAACGTCTCTTACTACATCAGACCTGTTTTCTGGTGTCCTGCCTGTGTTGCCCTCCAAATCCGGGAGGGACTCTGCCTTTTCCTTTTGGTCAATGACCTTACCTACATTACCAGTTGTCTTGCTGACAGAATCTATACATTCTCTCTTATGAACTATAACATTTAACTCTTCATTTCCAGCAGGAGTCTCGAAGGTCCCTTCTGGACAATTGAGCTTATCCTCATTTCCCGTTAACATATTGCCATTCGCACCTTCATCGACATTTCCAATTATCTTGGTGGTAGTATCTGCGCATTCCCTACCAACAGCAACTATGAACCCATTTTCTGGAGTCTTGTCAATGCATCTCGCACAATCCTCTGCAGAAAAGGGATGTTTGGATTTATCCAATGGTGTACAATCAGCATAAACATTGGAGTTAAGAGAATGTCGGTCATTTTGAGAAGGCATCAAAGCACATTTATCTACAATTTCAATTGTCTCGCTGATAGAATTTGCACATTCTTTATCATAAGCACCTCTGCTACTATTCTCTGGAGTCTTGTCAGCAGATCTTGCACAATCCCCCATGAAAAAAGAATGGTTGGATTTATCCAATGATGTCCGATCAGCAGCAACATTGCAATCAAGAGAATTTCGGGGATCTTGAAGAGACGCCAAAGAGCCTATGATACCCTTTCCAGGATCTTCAAGACTCCCAGCTGCTACTTCCTCACATTGGCTCACACCTGAAACAAAACTCCAATGATAACTGTAATTAACTGGTATAAAAATATAATCCTTTTCAAAGATGTTCACTCTTCGAGTCCACTTTCTCACACGTAGAAAAGCCTCACGGCTTACTACTTCAGTGTCTGGAAATTTATCCAAATCAGCTAAAAAAGCTGTTAAAGAAATGGCAGGCCTGTCTCCGAGACTCAGAGATTTCACTCTGCAGATATTTGATGTAAAAATCAATTAATGTGTCATTGATAAAGACTCCCGGGTCTAAAAGCTCAACATCTCTCCCACTAATTGTAACAGCATCTGGATCTCCTTTTGGGTAAACAAATTCTTCAAGACTTTCCTCAAACCTTCCCAACCAATGACCTTCAAATTCCTCAGAATATTCGTTGGAATGCACTCCACACATAGTATTCTCAATTGAATATACACGAGTTATGTTTCATTGTCTCGAGCCTGATCCATTCTGCTGAAAATGTCAACCGAGGCAACAAGAAAGTATTGCTTCCACAGAGACCAAATTCTGGTGTTACTGAAATCTCCACATCCTCGCATTCCTCCATATTGAGATAGCCATCGGAATTATGACACGTATCTGGAGTTGAGTATTCTGAAGCACCTTCTTCATCTAAGGGATCACACATAGCATTTGATGGGGAAAACTTCATTGCAGTTAGATCCTCATCCTCTGAGCTCAAGTCAACATGCATATCTTGTGAAGGGTCAGGAGTGGTACAAGTTGTTTTCTCATCGTTGTCGTTGTTAGATACCGTATGCATACTAGCATCTCCATCAGGAGACTCTATTTGTAGGTCTTCCTGATCACAGTTCTCCAGTTTAGAGATCACCTGCTCTGAAAGAATCATCTCTTTGGCTTCGTGACTCGTGCTATTTGTCATCTGACCAGCTTCAGAACCTGAAGGACTGCCATCTCTTTGTTCTCCAAAATTGTTTCCCATACTTGTCCCTGCATCATTAGCTTGTAGGCTAATGCTATTAATCAGGGGGGCGAAAAGTCCACAATCATGGTAATTATTTTGCTGAGGTACCTCGAGAGAAATAAATGCCAGAATCTAATTCACAATATAGATTATTTGACTGAAGAATATCTTCATAAAACAAATAGTCATTTTCCAAGAACTTTTCTGGCTTGGCCCAATCCACTTCAACTGCACCACCTGTAACATTTTCAGTACTACGCTCGTGCTCAATTGCGCAAGACATGATTTTATGTATGATTGAGGTTCTTTGTTGACATTTTTACCTGGAGACACTGCAAATAATAAGTTTGGAACATTTGGATGGAATTCACATATTAGCTTCAGAATCTAAGGAAGATAGTGGAAAGTCTGAACAAGATATGCTGAGCAAGGTTTCACAGGCAGACCAAGATCATAATGCACTGAATTTATCTGAAGGTTTAGCTCATGAAAAGGATTCTGAACTTTATACTTCTCTTAGTCTTCAGCCAGATTCCATTCTTAACCAGAGTAAAATGAACCATGCATATATCAATAAAAATGTTTCACTGTCAGAGGAATTGGTAGGTGACTAGCTTCTGCTGTTGCTGTCAAGCAAAAAGAAGTGGCACAACTGCGGGAGCATAGAGTTTAAGAGGAAACACATGCACCCAAAGGAAGCACACTTGACATCCACAACTAAATCTGAATTATCAATACTAGCAGGCCTCTTTTGGCAAAGTAGAAATAGTAGACAAATGCTTATATGACTTTGGATGGTGCACAGTTGGTGTCTTTGAGGCGATGTAAGAGGACATGTTTGAGAATGTCTAAATAGTGCCTGGTCCATGGTCCTCAAGAATACATGCAATGACTTCTGTGCCTGAAGATTTTGTGCCCTCTTTGCCATAGTAGCAAATTTCAAATATGGAACATTGTTGTAAGCAAAGCATGACATATTTGGCTTGTATATATGTCGATCACGAAAGGTGAATACCTGCTATGAGCAGGAGGCTAACAGGATATATCTAGAAGATGAATTGTATCGTCAAATTAGAATCTAGAATAAGTAGGAAGTGGAGAGAATTTATTTAAAAGCCAATGAATAAGTTGAAGAAGAAATATTTTAGTTAGATGATAATCAACTTATGTAAGCACTCATGGATATCCTAATCCAACACAGACAACACTTCCAAGAAATTGAAGCTGAATTGGGTTGGATTCACAGCTAACTGGAATCAATGCTCTGCATAATTATTCAATTCTCTGCTCCCATCTTCCTCATTAGTTCTATTTCCCCTGAGTAGACAGGGATAGCTCCAGTGCAACCTAATTTGAATGACAATGCATTCAAGAATAATTCCAACGTTGTCTAATGTCTATGTAATTTTGAATTTTTTTTTATTATTTTATTTATAGTTTAAGAAGCTTGCAGCGTACACAAAAATGATTTATTTTTTTTTATCGAAAACTCTATTTTTAATAAAACAATAAAAATCCTGTTACAGTCATAGTCTTTTCTAAAATGTAATACAGTCATAGTCTTTTCTAAAATGTAATCCTGTTACATAAATTATGAGGTTACCATTTGATATCTTAAACTTCTTCCTCAGATGCTGGAATCAAAATAAATGTCTGTCATAATGGAAAATAAAATCATCATAACATCAAGTCTATATATCCAAATCAAATGGATCATTTTTTTCAGGTGAAATAATTAGATATTATTGTAATTTTGGCATATTATTATCAACAACTTTTCTGAATGCAATAATTGATTGAATTTAGCTTCACATTGATATTCTTCGTGAAAGTTTCTTTCTCTTCAAACTTCTTCTATTAGATTGTTTGTAGCCAAAAGTTTAGTTTCTTTCTCTTCAAACTTCTTCTGTTAGATTGTTTGTAGCCAGAAGTTTCTCTTCTATTTTATGAGGGTAATTGGATGCCCCTCATGGTTTGCTTATCACAGAGAATGGCATACATTGTTTATTAGTCTTCATTGTACTTGTAAAAATGGCCTTCAAAAACATGCATGCGCTGAGGAAAAAACATGGTTTTACACCCACCATAATTGTAAGAGAACAGCCCATACCACAAAAGTTACTACTATACTACCAGACATAAATAACCCTCATTCAACACACGATTCCTTATTATTTAGCAATAGAAAGGATTGTGAAAACAAGCAAATGAGTCAATCATCATACTACTAGACAACCCTCAAATAACACACAATTCTTTATTATCCAGCAACATAGAGGATCGTCAAACCAAGCACATGAGTCAATCATCAGATTACAGGTAAAAAGCAGATAGAATATATTTCAATTTGCTTTTGGGTTTTAGCCAGCAAAGATCAGGGTTAATTCAGTTGATCTTGGTTCCAATGAACCAGGGCACACTCCAAAACACTGCCCCCAAGGGAGGGTGAACCGTATATACCTCTTATACAGAATGAAGAAGCAGTAACATCAAAGGTCTTTAGAGTTTTACACATGTAGTGCCCTTTACCCAACAATATCTTTAAATGAGTTTAACTCAACTAAAATCAGACTGTGTATAAGAAGGAAAAATAGAGCGTATAGCCCATTTAATCATTTAACTTCAGAACTTTAGACATGTCCTTTGAGGGTGCAAGAAATTTCCAGAGAAGACTTCAGATTTACCTTGTAGTACATTCCAAGAGCCTTCACTAGAATAGGGGTTATTGTACAACGAGCATCTTTAAAAATATATTTAAGGTGTTAAAAAGAGGTTGTGATTATTACAAAGCCTCAGAATATGTTAAGGAATTTGAGGACCATCTAAAAGCCAAACAGAGTAACCCTTCAGATCAACGAATTTTTCTGAACTTGCATTAGTATTACATAGGTATGCCCAAAATACAGTCCTGGTTGAATTTGATCTGCTTCACGAAATAGTTAAGAATCTATACCATGAGCAACTTTAAAAATATATTTAAGGTGTTTAGAGGAGGCTGTGATTATTACAGAGCCTCGAAAATTTGTTAAGGAATTTGAGAACCAGCTAAAAGTCAAACAGAGTAACGCTTCAGATCAACGCTAAACTTGTATTGCAAAGGTATGCCCGAAAACATTGAGAAAGTTGTCAATTTAAATCAGAAGGTACCCTTGTCTTACCTATCTAAATATTTGGGACTACTATTCTTAATGTATGTATCTATGATTTATGTCTGGTAGTATAGTAACTTTTGTGGTATGGACTGTTCTTAATGTATGTATCTATGATTTTATTTAATTTTATTAAAATACTTCAGATTATTTTAAATGTTATGGGCCAACTTAAATTCACTACCGTTAGATTCAATATTTATGTCTTTTGAAATTCACATCTAAAATTTCCAAATATGAATACTTTTATGAGATAAAAAAAATTAAAATATATGACCTCTGAAATTATTCATAAACACTAAAAAAAAATAATCAACATGCCAAACTTAAGCCTTTTCCTACATTTCACAGGTGTAACCAATTATGTTAAAATAGATCCAATGACAAATTTGATTACGATTTGTTTTGATATGCTGCTCTTTACTTATTAGATTTGAGAATTTAAATTGTGAATACGAGGAAATTTGCTTTTGTAGCTTTTCAACACTTAAATTGAAATTGCATTGAAACTCGATGATTAAGGATTCATGGACACTCTAATGAGGAGTTTGTCCAATATAGGCCTCAAAACTGATTTTCTTATTCTAGACAACCTTAAGGACATGCAAATTAAGTATTAGAATGCAATATGCTTCTTTTTTTTCTTACTCAAGACAACCTCAACAACGTGCAAGTATTAGAATGCAGTTTACTTATTATATTTACAAGGGAAGCACAACCTATATTTTCAGAATTTATGAACTAGATGGACGCTGAGGGGGAGCAAAAACATTGAGAAAGTTGTCAATTTAAATCAGAAGGCACCCTTGTCTTACCTATCTAAATATTTGGGACTAATATTCTTAGTTTGGTATTAGGTCCATGACTCATTCATTCTGAGCACTCATGGATATCCTAATCTAGCACAGACAACACTTCCAAGAAATTGAGAATGAACTGGGTTGGATTCACAGCTAACTGGAATCAATGCTCTGGATAAGTATTCAATTCTCTGCTCCATCTTCCTCATTAGTTCTATATCCCCTGAGTAGATAGGGATAGCCCCAGCGCAACCTAATTTGAATGACAATAAGGCAGCAAAACAGGACAATTTGTCTTAAACTTCTTCCTCAGATGCTGGAATTAAAATAAATGTCTGTGATAATGGAAAAGAAAATCATCATAACATCAAGTCTATATATCCAAATCAGATGGATCATTTTTTTCAAGTGAAATAATTAGATCTTAGTCTGTGATAATGGAAAAGAAAATCATCATAACATCAAGTCTATATATCCAAAGGAAATGGATCATTTTTTTCAGGTGAAATAATTAGATCTTATTATAATTTTGGCGTATTATTATCAACAACTTTTAAATGCAATAATTGATTGAATTTAGCTTCAAATGCTCATTATCGACCGTAAATTCATGTAGGAAATCAAGGCTTTGCTTAATGAGTCTAAGATAATCAGAAAATAGTAATCATAATATTATTAAATAGAGAAATAGTAGAGGAATAACATAGGCTTCTTAACACTTTCCATAGCAATAAAATTGAATATAAAAATGAACCAAAACATGGATATATCCAGAAGATGAATTGTATCGTCAAAGTAGAATCTAGAATAAGTAGGAAGTGGAGAGAATTTTTTTAAAAGCCAATGAATAAGTTGAGGAAAAAATATTTTAGTTAGATGATAATCAACTTATCTGAGCACTCACGGATATCCTAATCCAGCATAGACAACACTTCCAAGAAATTGAGGATGAATTAGGCTGGATTCACAGCTAACTGGAACCAATGCTCTACATAATTATTCAATTATCTGCTCCCATCTTCCTCATAAGTTCTATTTCCCCATAGTAGACAGGGATAGCCCCAGTGCAACCTAATTTGAATGACAATGCATTCAAGAATGATACCAACAATGTCTAATGTCTATGTAATTTTGAAAGTTTTTTTTTTTTTTAATTATATTTATAGTTTAAGAAGCTTGCAGCGTACACAAAAATGATTTATTTTTTTTATCCAAAACTCTATTTTTAACAAAACAATAAAAATATTGTTACAAACATAGTCTTTTCTAAAATGTAATCCTTTTACATAAATTATGAGGTTACCATTTGATATCTTAAACTTCTTCCTCAGATGCTGGAATCAAAATAAATGTCTGTCATAATGGAAAAGAAAATCATCATAACATCAAGCCTATATATCCAAATCAAATGGATCATTTTTTTCAAGTGAAATACTTACATCTTATTATAATTTTGGCATATTATTATCAACAACTTTTCTAAATGCAATAATTGATTGAATTTAGCTTCACATTGATATTCTTGGTGAAAGTTTCTTTCTCTTCAAACTTCTTCTGTTAGATTGTTTGTAGCCAGAAGTTTCTCTTCTGTTTTATGAGGGTAATTGGATGCCCCTCATGGTTTTCTTATCATAGAGAATGGCATACATTGTTTATTAGTCTTCATTGTACTTGTAAAACTAGCATTCAAAAACATGCATGCCCTGAGGAGAAACACGGTTTTACACCCACAATAATTTTAAGAGAACAGTCCATACCACAAAAGTTACTATACTACCAGACATAAATAACCCTCATTCAACACATGATTCCTTATTATTTAGCAATAGAATGGATCGTGAAAACAAACAAATGATTCAATCATCATACTACTAGACAACCCTCAAATAACACACAACTCCTTATTGTTCATCAACATAGAGGATCGTCAAACCAAGCACATGAGTCAATCATCAGATTACAGGTAAAAGTAGATAGAACGTATTTCAATTTGCTTTTGGGTTTTAGCCAGCAAAGCTCAAGGTTAATTCAGTTGATCTTGGTTCCAATGAACCAGGGCACTCTCCAAAACACTGCCCCCAAGGGAGGGTGAACCGTATATACCTCTTATACAGAATGAAGAAGCAATAACATCAAAGGTCTTTAGAGTTTTACACATGTAGTGCCATTTACCCAGCAATATGTTTAAATGAGGTTAACTCAACTAAAATCAGACTGTGTATAAGAAGGAAAAATAGAGCGTATAGCCCATTTAATCATTTAACTTCAAAACTTCAGACATGTCCTTTGAGGGTGCAAGAAATTTCCAGAGAAGACTTCAGATTTACCTTGTAGTACATTCCAAGAGCCTTCACCAGAATAGGGGTTGTTGTACCACGAGCATCTTTAAAAATATATTTAAGGTGTTAAAAATAGGCTGTGATTGTTACAGAACCTCAGAATTTGTTAAGGAATTTGAGGACCATCTAAAAGCCAAACAGAGTATCCCTTCAGATCAACGAAGTTTTCTGAACTTGCATTACATAGGTATGCCCAAAATACAGTCCTAGTCGAATTTGATTTGCTTCAGGAAATAGTTAAGAATCTGTACCATGAGCAAATTTAAAAATATATTTAAGGTGTTTAGAGGAGGTTGTGATTATTACAGAGCCTCAGAAATTTGGTAAGGAATTTGAGAACTAGCTAAAAGCCAAACAGAGTAACCCTTTAGATCAACGAATTTTTCTAAACTTGCATTGCAGAGGTATGTCCAAAATGCAGTCCTGTTTGAATTTGATCTACTTCAGGAAATAGTTAAGAATCTGAGTATGAATTTGGATTCATTTGTTTACCTTCACCTTCAACTAGACAATCTTTATCCAGATACGAAGGTTTCTAAACAACTTCAATGGCTATTGATGACTATTTTTACGCCGTAATGCGTTTCCCTCTGAAATGAACTCCCCTAGCTGCTGTCGTGTCAAAATATGTGCCATTCGATTTCGTTGTTAGACGATTGAGTAATAGTTAGCCGTTGATTTGAATTGAGCCATGCAAAGCGCAACGATCCATACGAAAAGAAAAGCTTAATCATATATTCTGACAGATAGATGTCATGTCATTTAAAGATTTCTAATCCCACAACGTCCCGACGCATGCGATTCCAGGGTTTCGAATTTTTATTTAAGTTGGGTATTTTGCACAAGGTTTTTATATGTCTTTGTTTGATCTGTTGATAGCAGCAATAGCTCTGTGATCGTCACCGTGGCATTGTTTCTGGGTACGTAAACTGTGCCGGACGCCAGCGCTCTTCTCTCCTTCTGCCTCCCCGTCCGACTCCGAGCAGGAGGAGGTGAGCACCTGCCCAGTACCGGAGAAGCCCGCAGCTCAGCCTTCGCTGAAGAAGAATCCAAACTCTTCGAACAGGTCTACAGTTCGAAACTGGAGCACCCCGTCAATTTATATTTTCTAGATTATAATATGAGAAATCTTATTGCTTAGTATGGTTGAAATTTAAAAGTCTGAAAGCACAAACACACATTAAGAAATAATTTGTATAACATTATATTTGTGATTTCTGATTGGTCCACAGGTCCTATTGTTCGCATGTTTTGGTCTCCACATCATCAATCAGCTAAAGATACCCAGACTGCAACAGCTTCCACCGATAGCAAAGCGTGGATCACAGGTTCCTTTCTGATAGTCGCTGCCACTCTTGCTTGGTCAGCCTTGTTTATCCTGCAGGTGATCATTTCAACAAGATATGTTTGTCTATCCAAATATATATATAAATTACTGATCATCTTGAAACTAACGAACTTGAATATGCAGGCTGCAGTACTGAGGAGATATTCTGCTCAACTATCCCTTTCCACTTTAATATGTTTTCTGGGAACATTACAGGCAACAGTTCTCAGCGTAGTTTTAGTACGTGAACCTTCGCAGTGGGCGTTAGGATGGGACATCAATCTTCTCATTGCAGTCTACTCTGTGTGTTTGCCTCTTTTCTTTCGTCGAGAATAATAGTTAGCTGAAATCTTTTCCTTCAAGTTTGGGTTCAATGATTAGAAATTGGTATAAAGGTACATTAAAGTTACAAAATCCAACTATTAATCTTGCTGCGTGCAGGGAGTGGTGGGGTCAGCAATTGCATATTACGTGCAAGGGTTATGCATGAGCGTGAAAGGACCTGTATTTGCCACGGCATTCAGTCCATTGAGTATGATAATCGTTGCCATTATGGGATCTATCATTCTATCTGAGAACAACTTTTTGGGCAGGTTCGCATCTGAATTCTCGTGAACTGAAATTGAAATCGGTATTAATCGTTTTTGTATATAGGATGTTTCAAGACGCTAATTAACTGCACTTGTCCACTGAATACAGCGTCTTGGGAGGATCTCTGATTGTCATAGGGCTATACGCTGTTCTGTGGGGGAAGGTTAAGGACAGCAACATCTCAACCGACAAAAACTTATTGCAACAACTTCCCAATTCTCAAGTAATGGTCCCTCAAAATCAAATTAAGGTGGATGACATAGAAACTGCCTCTAACCAGGTCACGAGTAAGGGACCTCAAGCTTCTTAATGCAATGCTGGAGATACAACCATTTCCATCCTTGGAAATAACAAACCAAAAATGTTAGCATCATGGCCAGCTTTTGCAACAACACTTACAATTAAGTTGTTTGAAATAAGCAATCGGGGAGACTTTGAGCTCTCCTGGTCCACAAAAGCATCCATCAAATTCCAAAAAAATTATCTTCAAAGGTCAATACTTTGGCATTTCTTTATTGTAGGCGCCGCAATTTGTAAAGCTTTTTGAGTCAAGTTTATATCACAGTTTACGTCGTTGTCTCAGATGCTGATTGAAATTTCACTTTCACCTTAACCAAAAGAATGTATTTTTTTGAAATTAGTTTACTGAAATATAAAATATTTTTTATAAAATATTATTAAAAGTTTAAATTAAAGATAAATAGAGAAATCCAATCAAATATGAAATTAAAATAATTATAAAATATCTTAGACTACTAATAATATTATTAGTAAGATTATTTTTTTTAAATTAATAGCATTCTTAATATTAATTATAATAACATAATTTTAAATTAATATATTGGAATACTACTTCGAATATCAAATCCATAAATAAAAATGTTGAGGTTGGATGAAGTTAGAATATTGTTAATCTGATGCATTATCAAACATATATAATTACATATCCCAGCTATTTGAGTTCACCTTTACAAAACTGAAAAGAACCACCTGTCCTTCGAATCCATATATTGACCTCGTCCATCATCTAACGAAAATTTTGGCAAATTTGTATGCCAGGGGCAACACGAATACTTTCAAGACACCCAGTAGCATTGTGAACTTCGCAGTGCAGCATTCTATTGGTGAAAATTGGTTCTGTTTGTCGTTTATGCAGGAGCCTGACGAAGAAGCCTGTGAAGATCCTTGTGGTTGAAATAAGAGCTTGTGAAATTGGTGATGTTCTGTCGTTGATGCGGTAGCGTGTGAAATCCTTGCCTCGGAGAATACATGGTGAGTCTCTGCGACTAAGGTGTTTGAACGTGTGGTACATAAGAATTTAATATTATAAATAAAAACTGAGTTGAAATGAATTTAGGGATTGTTATTTTAGATAAATTTCAACATTTTATTTTTTAAAATTAGCTTATTATTTTTTTTGTATTATCTAATAATTAAATTAAAATCATCATAATTACAGATATATCAGCTTATATCTATCTTAAATCTAAATCTATCAAGTGCAAAGAGGTTTTCAATCTTTCTTTTATAATGTAACATTTGAAAAAATTGTTACACCCATTTTAATTTCTTGGCTATTAATAAATTTAGGGTTAAGATGGATCATTAAGATGGATCATTATCATCATCATCATTGCTCTATTAAGATTTCAGAATTAAATTATTTTTTAGTTGAATAATAATAAACATTTTAATTATACTTCTTTTAAATTTTCAAATAGTTTACATAATTGAGATGATTAACATTTTAATTATACTTCTTTTAAATTTTCAAATAGTTTACATAATTGAGATGATTAACATGGAAATATTTTACTCAACATGGGAATTGAAATATTTTCTTTATAATTGAGATATTTATATTTCTCATTCTCTTTTTCTCCATAAAATTAAATATGAAGTTAGATATGAAGTTATATGTCAATATTATTTAATATTGAGCAGGAAAGGTGCTCACGGAAAGCCGCATGTTCAACGGGGGCTCTCTAAGGATTGCAGATACGCTGCGCAGCCTTTCCAATATACCGTGGGAAGGATTGGAGGAGTAATGAGGGCTCTCTAAGGATTGCAGAGAACTGTTGATACAGTTTTTCCAATACATTCCTGGCAAATAATGTAAAGTGTAATAGCTATGAATGTAAGTATTTTGTTAACATATTTATACCATGTACAATGTATTAAATTTTTAAGTTGATACTTATTGTTTGGTATTGAGTTATTACTAAAAAAACAAGACAGGCTGCATGGCAGCTAGTCCCTGCCTAGCTGTTGCAGCTAGGACTTCCACTGTCGAGTGAGTCAAGCGTGTCTGCGCTTTCAGTCCCTGCCTAGCTGTTGCAGCTAGGACTTCCACTGTCGAGTGAGTCAAGCGTGTCTGCGCTTTCAGTCCCTGCCTAGCTGTTGCAGCTAGGACTTCCACTGTCGAGTGAGTCAAGCGTGTCTGCGCTTTCAAAGAAAAGGAGATCCTGTCAATGTAGACTAGATAGTATTAAGCATCGGTGAAAACTTTAACCTTAAGTCAGTGCCTAGGGCCTACTGAAGCGCTGCAGATCCTAGCAGAGTCCCATTCCTAAGTTTGAAGTTTAAGTAGTCGATTCTAAAGCTTCCTAAGTGATAGTTTAGTAAGCTGAAGTATGAGCCATGGAAGTAGAAGCAAGCCACAAATTCTACCAGAAGCAAGCCACTACATTATCTCGGTCATCTCCCATTAGACCACAACACGCTACCTACTTCAATCTTTATCATGTTAATGATGTGAGGTCTTCCGAATTGAATGAATGGTTGCAGTCAACTTTGGAATTGAAGAACAAGGGTCACCTGTTTGTTTCAATGATATTTTTCCCTTTTTAAAAAAATCCTTTACTTAAGGGAAGGGGCAGCGTAAATGTTTCGACTGTATTTGACAGTAAAAATGTGCCATGACTATGTGCCATGACTTTTCGACTGTAATTGCCAGTACATGTCCTGCGAGAACAACATGGCTTTCAAATTTGGAGCTTCATATGCCTGTCAAATTCCATAATTTTTGAGTTTCGAGAGATAAAAAGTAAATGACGACCATTTAATTTAGTGGGCATTAGGTTCTTGTGGCCAACAATATATGTAGTTATTTATTTATTAATGCACAAGATAGTATTTGATTTTGTATTGATTTAAATTTTAATGAGTAATTTCCACGTTCAAACAGTTACTACCGTAGACCGCTCCGCGTTGTATCCATTGATTCCCTATTTTATTTAATAATGAAACCGCATGTTTAAAGGCACTCGCCAAATCTGAAGAATGTTTTGGAGAAAGCCCAAGTTCGCGTGCACCAATGAATCTGAATTCTATGCAACGTTGTTTCAACAATTATTTTTGACCAAAAAAAGACAATCGGTTCGCTGACTCAACATCACCATCTTTATGCTTCCAAATCATCTTGCCGTGCCAGGTAGGCTTACTATTCTCGCGCTTCACTCAAGAATGGAAAAGGCCAAGCACTATAGCCCAAAAGGAAGCATGCAAAGCCAAAGACGCCACGTCACAAAAACACAGCCACGTATCTCTCACGCTGAACAACAACCTGCATGCATACCAAATGGTATATGCTTCTGAGCTGAGATTTGTCAGCTATTAGGAGATGCAGACGATAAGACATGTTGTTGAGTCAATTATTTAATTGTTAAATAATATATAACACATAAATTACATATTTTTTCCTAGTGATCTGCCCTCTAACTTCAATGTAATGTCTTTCTAACTTCAATGTAATGTCTTTCTGATTACGAACGCAGGTAAGCTAAATTCAATGCATCTGGACTTTATTGCATCATAAGGAAAGGGTTCTCTCAGAATGCGAGTAGCCATTGCTTTAGAAAGGGAGGATTCTCTCAGAATGTGAGTAGCCAGTGCTGCTGCATTCAAATTTAAGAAATTTCTATCTATAGACAAGTCTATTGAGTGGTATAGCCAGCACCAGAAAGAGCTGATAGAATCATCAGACAATGAGTTTATTGACTTCGCATAGTACGCGAGTGCCCCATTTCATTTCATGGCTCTGATTCTATGTAACAGAAGAGTGGGTGCCACCGATAGCTTTCGTGATTTGAATAGGGTTCCAGTTACTCAAGATGCTTCTATATCTGTCCCATGAGCGTGCCAGGATGTTGCAGGATCCCTTCCTTGTTTTTTCAACGTGTCACTGCAGAGAACAGCAGCAGTGAAAGCATTAGTATAAGATGGAAACGAACATCGCAACAAAAGGAAAAACTGAAAAATATTTACAGAAATGGCATGCAGTCGCCGCCACTGGACGAGATAGAGAGAATAACTTCCCTTCTGAAGAACTACGGAAGAGTTGAACAGAAAAACGTGAAATGCTGGTTTCAAAAATTCAAATCCAGGAAAAGCAAACGGGCATTAGAATCACCGTTCTCGCTGGGTGGAGAGGAGTTTCTACCTTTCACCATAGGAAAAAGCCCTCTGCAATTGATCAGGTTGGTTATCAGTTCCATTTTTTTTCTTTTTTATGCCACCGTTTAATTGTTCAGAAAAGAGAAAATAATACGATAAATTCAAATTGTTTAGAAAAGACAAAATAATATGATAAATTCAAGCGAAAATTTCAAATTATTCAGAAAATAGAAAATAATATGATAAAATAGAAAAGCTGGATTCTTAACAATCTGAATGACTCCCATCTTGATTACTACTATGCTTTCATTTCCATCCTCTGTTTCCTCAACATGATCTTCTTCTTGGTCATTGCAAAATTTTATGTTTACAAGAAGGAAGACAGTGGAACCGTTCCCTCTGATCAGTCGTCCCACCTAGCATTTATGCCTCTGTTTAAGCTTCAACCTGAAAGCCAAACACTCATGTCTTCTGGAGACAGAGAGCTTGCAGCCTTGCGTTCAGAGAATGCACATTAGAGCGGTATTTTTATTTGGATGGTAAATTTTTGGAATATCCCAAAATAATCAGGAGAGAGTCAAGTGTTTGTCTTTTTTTTACTGATCTTATCAAAGATATTCCTAGAATTTACAATCCCTCAAGTTCAGAAACATTTTGGAGTTTATGTAGATATGTAAAGTAGTAGACTGGCCATATGCACATATATCGCATAATAAAATGGCAGTCGTATTTTTCTTTGTCCTGTGCTCCAATAAAACCATGTATACTTCAAAAAAAAAAAAAAAATGTTCAGGAGGAAAATGTACCTGAATTGAATGCCAGTATTGTGGGTATCCAGGATTGAAGGGTGAGGAAATATCGTCAATCTCTCTGAATTGAATGTCAGTATTGTGAGTATACCTCACTTGACCGACCTTCCTGTCAATCCACTAATATTGATAAAGCCAGAGGAATCAATGAATCCCACGGGAGGCTTGACTTAGGTAGAATATGGCAATCTTGCCCACAAATATGCCCAACGACATTCTCACACCTAACTGCCCCCTGATTCATGAATTGTGCTTTGATTGCATATAACAAAGTTGCAGATTTTTTCTGAGTCGTTAAAATTAATTACCTTTTGTTATTTTGGTGTTGGCAGTATTTGGTGGCCGAGGAAAGGATGCCGCTCACAGAACAGTGCTTCATCCAGTTCGATAGTCGACTCCATATCTGGGACCATCGTACACGAGCTCAAGACCCGGAGTCGACCCGGAGTCTTTCATGATCGTATCCTTTTTCTCGTATGGAGGAAGGTCTTCTGCTTGCGAAGATACAGATAACAGCAGTATGTATGAAAGTTTGGGGTGAGTTCAAGATATTCGGCATAAGCCCTCTTTGCTTTTGCAGCCTGAATGACCAGGTGGACTTGTTGTAGAGAAATATGCAGAGTAGCCATGCAGAGTAGACACACGGCAGACAGATTGCAAGAGTGAGTCACTTAGAACCTAACCTACGCCATATCATTTCCTCATAACATTTCTTTAACATTAAATGTTGGGGAACTAATGCTATCTTTGGGATATCATTACTTCATGCAGGCGACAGTGCTTTAATCCATTGCAATTGTCCGAAACTCCTTTCCTAAGTTTTCAGATTGTATACCTCGATCTGAGGCCAAATAAGACGAAGACTTATTTCATTGGTTCAAAGCACGTGAAACTGTAATTAAAATATTAAAAAATGTATTGGTGATTGTGTCATGCCAAAATACTTTGGGTTAAGGCAAAATAAGTTTATTGGCTGCCGTGCAAAACTAATGCCATCGAACCAAATCGATTACTATAGTCCCTGCCAGCCCGGAGGGCAGGGACTAATAATGATATATTATATTTTTAATAAAGTTTAATAGATTGGGAGAATTTTTTTGGCTGTTGTTATCTATCTGACTCACTCATATATTAATAATATTGTTGGCTTAAGAGGTTGTTAGGAGCCCCGCCCAGCCCCGCCCTACCGGCGGCGGGTCGATTCCGGGAATCGACCCGGGGTATACAAAGTCCAAAGGCTGCGTCAAAGCTCTCTTTAGAGTATGCTACTGGAACGGAACATGACATGCTTGACTTAGTTTTATTTACACGACAATTCCCGACGTTCCCCTTGGCCACTCGTCTCGCATCGATCTCCTCTTAAATAGTAGCCATTATTTTCATATCACAGTAAATATTTTTATCCTAAGAGTATATTGCATATCACAGTAAATATTTTTATCCTAAGAGTATATTGCGTGGCCATCTAATCTACTTTTAACATTCGCACGCCATATAAGTATTTCTCACAAAGATATATGGATATATATGTATGTGTGGCTGGAAGAAAATCCAGTTGAAAGATTAAGCAAACTCAGGTGATAATAGAGCTATTAGAAATATTTCGGTACCTTGTGATGAGAATACTTCTTTTTTGTGTGTACAAAACACCAACTCTATATGTGATGAGCGAAGTCAGTTTCATCATCACTATGATAGCCTTTGGTTTCATTTTTTTGGTCTGCTCCGCTGGAGGGGACTTAAATTTAGAGCCTCCGCAATGGAAGCCTGCAACTATTCAATTTCAAATCTTATTGCAGTCTGTTTGCATTGTTTTATTTTTGTCGCTGGGATTCTTTTGGATTTTGGATTAGCTGAAGTTACTCATTAAAGTGGAGGAACAGAATATATATATACAAATAAATAGTCATAAAGAACCCTACAAATAGGGCGAGTTCATAAATGGATAAATATTTAGACGAATATTATGTAGTAGAGAGATTGGACAAATATTTAGACGAATAATAATTATATGCAATGCAATTATTGTATCACGCTTATAGCTAACATCTCAATGTCACCTCTAAAGGATATATAAATCTAATTAGAATGGGAGCATCTATAATCAGAATTGTGGATTTAAACAACAATGATAACGTAAAATAATTATATATAAATGGATGAAAAAAAATAATCATAATCATAAAATGAATACTTATTAATCCATGCATTGAATCAAAAATAAAATGAATACTTATTAATCCATGCATTGAATCAAAATATGTATATATCAATAGTTAAACTTAAAGCTGCTTACTTAAACTTACAAGGGAACAACCTGGTGATGTCAAGAAACGGCATTTCATTGACCTGAATGAGTTAGCTCCTTTTCCAGGACATGATGATGGACCGGTAGGATGAGAAGTCAAATACAAAGATACTACATATTGTCAAGTTTGAGAGGCTGATTAATCTGCCTTGGACAAGAAATATGAATGCTGCATTGCCAATGGATTTGCTCTTGCAGCTCATCTCATACTTTAATTGCTATGCTGAATTTCTGCGATCTAATTTCTGCTTTTTAATTCCTTATTAAGTTATTAGACATTTGTTGTGTAGTCCTGATGACTCCAAAGCTCAGGTGCAATTTTAGGGTTTCGGATAGGCCAGCTGCAAATATGTATAAATCAATTAATTGTAGGCACAAAAACCACTAACGAATGAACAACAGCAGTGCAATTTGGGTTCTTGGTCTTGTAACTCTCAGGTTATGTAATGCTATAATCATTAGCCAGGAGATCCCTTTATCCATATTCATTCTTATGTTCCTGAATGTGAAATGGTTTGTGTTGTACTGCTGTTATGGTAGTAGCCCTAAATGGCAAGGCAAGGAAGTCCAGCAACTGGGCAAGGCAAGGAAGTCTAGCAACTGGACAAGACTGTAAAGAATCAAACTCGCATAAAAGAGAAAATGCATCTCCTTACTCTAGGATGGAGATTTGAGTTCAATTCTGGGTGTCATGATGTTCATTATATCTACTGGTCAGAATTACTATTGCATGTTCGGAGTGGAGATGCATAGATTCTGTCTGAGTCGAAGAGAACATGTAAACAGTATAGGGAAAAAACTGGAAATCAGACAAACTTATAACAGTCATCTTTGCAAATTGATATATCAGTAAAAAAGTTTGGAATTTGACAGTTGAATTACAATGCGTAATTGCTAATGCCTTAAAGTTGGGTCTCATCGGGTATTTTATGGAACGAATGAAAAGGATAAGAATTTGTCCAATTCATATTCCTAATGCCATCATGTTACAATGACTGTATGAAATTTTTATTTTTATTGCCCAATACATAATTTTAATACATATTTCCTAATACCATCATGGTACAATGCCGGTATGAAAGAAGGAACCACTATCTCCACTGTCCGATTTCAAATCAAATGTACTTAATTGGATTGAATTTGTGATTGAGCGATTACCACTAATTGATGTGAAATTGGGAAAGGTGCTCACGGAAAGCCGCATGTTCAACGGGGGCTCTCTAAGGATTGTAGATACGCTACGCAGCCTTTCCAATATACCGTGGGAAGGATTGGAGGAGTAATGAGGGCTCTCTAAGGATTGCAGAGAACTGTTGATACAGTTTTTCCAATACATTCCTGGCAAATAATGTAAAGTGGAATAGCTATGAATGTAAGTATTTACATTCCTGGCAAATAATGTAAAGTGGAATAGCTATGAATGTAAGTATTTGTTATTGATTATTGAATGAAAGGAGTAATTAGGAATTCTAAATATTGATATGGAGAGGAGATGCAAACTAATCAGTACAGTTATGCTTCATCTGATTTGAATTTATCTTCCTGTGGAATGCGGCCATTTGCCTGAAACGCTGGTAATGAGAAAGGCAGCCTCATTCCATCATTTCCCAAGGACAATATCTACAACTTTGGAAGATAATACTGAAAATTATCCCATAAGTTGAGAAGGAAAAGCTTGTAAATCCAGTTCATTGCAAACATACTAAGGTCTAGACCTCCTTTGCCTGATGTAATTTCCTTTACAGTTTCAATGAGGTAATCATACCTACTAGATAGATCAAAATAAGACTTAGGCCAAAATCTTTTAACATAAATATATCTAAATTCAATAACACTACTGGTTCTTTCTAAAGCTGATTATATTCCTAAAAAAAATAGGGGAAATGAAAATCCTTCTTCATCCACATCAAAACATAATGAAACATTTACAATTCACTGACATTGGGCATTACTCCCATCATAAATAATAAATAATAAAGCCCAAAACAATAGTGGAAGTAAGATACCTTGTCTGTAAGTTACAATTAATTACATCAAAGGGGAATCTAGTGAAGCATGCTATATAGAAATTCCAAAAAAAATTCACATACCAGTACAGACTCCAACATATTACTGGTAGGAAGAATTCGGCAGACTTCTAGGAAAAGGCAGCAATAACTTCACAAGGCTTTGAGCAGCGAATTAGGAAATGAAATTAAGGCAGCGAGGAAATCCCATGTGTGAAGGAGAGGGTATAAATAGTGATATAACAGCACAAAGCATTCAGCCAGGGAGAAAGACACCAAACCAAGAAGAAAGACACGTTTAGTCATTGCTAAGACAAGTTTAGGTTCAGTCATTGTGAAGAGTCTCATCGCCAGGAGGGCTGGCCTTTCATGGCCCATTGCCATATCCTCCCTCTCTGTCTTCCAGCTGGTGGAAAAAATAACATTTTTCTATGAAAAAAAAAATTAAACCAACAGCAGAAAACACCCCAATCGTCTAACACACAAAATCAATGGCTGAGTATCACACACGTCACATTTTAGGGATGTCTTTCTCAGAGGGAACGCCTTACGGCGTAATTATGAATGCTTTTGAGCTTGAATGTAACATTCAAATATATCAATAGTAACCACTCCTTATAATGTCTATTATAGAAATCCTCGGTTGTAATTTTTATTTTTATTAATAGAACTTGGCACTAAGAAAAAGCAAACATTTTATTAGGTTTTTTTGTTCCTTTTATTGTAGAGACATTAGCTAATATTCCAACGCAATTATCATATAAAAAATGCCAATTTTAATTACTAAAAACTGAAATATTGATATTGAGTGGATCATTATATTTTTTTCATCTGTATTCAATCTTTTATGATGGAAAAGATGGAGGAATCATTTCACATAATACTTTTTAGAAGTATGTCCGAGTTTGATGGATTATAGTTTGAAACTTTTAATAAGCAGTTTGAGGCATCAAACATCACTTTTTGGATGTAAAACTTTTCCCTTTAAGTGCAACACCAAATAACACTATTCTATACCTTATAGATATTTTTCCAAAAACAGAAGAATGACTTAAATAAGAGGTTGTGTGGAAAGATATGCCTCTCATAAATTGATCTTCCTATTTTGACCACCATGATTTGAGTGGATGCAACATCATCCCCCATTATTCATGGAAAATGGACTACCCACATTATCATGATAAAAAAAGACACTAGAATAGTTAATTTGTAACACTAGCTAAGAGTTGGAGTAGAAAGTTATCCACTAGTATGCTATTAGGTTGTTATAACCAAGCCACTAGGAAGAAAAGTGGTTCAATTATATTCACCTAAAATTTATTCAATATATTAGTAGGTGTTAATTCTTGAAAATGACCAAGCTAACTTTAGGGAGATCACTTAGTAAAGGCTCTAACCATATCTTTATCCATTTGGAATAGTGATTCTAATAATTATGTATGCCCATTTACCACAAAAAATGATCACTTATAATATAAAACATTTTAATATGATATCATAAATATAAATGCAACCTAAGGTAATATGCAAATGACTTAAAGAACTATCTATTTGTAATGTACAACTAACTCAATCTATTATATCTAGATTAAAAAACATAACATTCCTAATCTCAACTAAAAATTAGGTAAAAGGGCCACAGATGAATCTAAAATTAAAATGAGCTAATAAACTATAGAAATAATTTATACCACTTACATTAATGAGATAATGTGCATATATCGTTATTTAAATAAATAGTTATGAATCTCACATAGAGAACCACTGTGGTTCAAATATTAATAATCAAATTCAAATTCATATACATTGTTGTAGGAGAGAATCAATTCATATGATACAATAATAATTAAAGAATATATGAGCATGTGATTTAACTTTTGAAATAGTTATTAGAAATCACACATAGTTTTACTTGAATACATCATTCATTTCCTACGTAAATCTAACCAAGTATGAGATGATCGATTTTCAATGATTTTAAATAGCTCTAAAATTGTATGAGATTAATCGGAATTCTAAACTAAAATAATATATATTAATATAGAATAGAAATAAACTAAAATTGAATCATTTTAATAGGCAAGCAACCCGTCTTCGAATTCAAATAGTAATTAACAAAAGCGAATATTAAATTATATGATTTGCAGTACAAAAGATTTGAAAGAAATTTCATGTCTAACATGAAATTCTTGGATACATGGCATCTCTTCTTCGACCAAATTCTATAGGTTTCTAATTCCCTCACAAACTAGATTCCATAAAAGTGAATAGACTCCTTTGTTTTTGCAGAAATTAGGTCCCCTTTCTTCGCATCCTAGGTCCGCTATCAAGAATAATACAAATTAATAAAAATTTGAGTAGTTTGTTTAATGGTAGTTCAACAAATATTTTAAAAGAAAATGAAAATCCATTCTTTAATATTTTAGGATAAAACATTTAATTATGGAACTCCAATCCACGAATTTTGTGTGAGCAGATGTGTATCTAAGTTTAGGAAAAAAATATTTAATTAATTAAACCATTTTTTTTTAAGAAAATTAAAATTTTATAAAAAAAATTAATTAATTAAACAAAAAAATATTTTTTTAAGAAAAATTAGAATTTTATATTATATAAATATTCTCGTTATCTCGTTGATCTAATTGATTTTCTTTTTCATTTTTTTTTTTAATTTCCTATTTAAAGAATCTTTTCTCTACTACTACTTTGAAAATTGATTTATGGCGGAAATGGTTTTCTGGAATATTGAAATTCATTTTTCTTGTGCACCAAGCGAGGATATCATTTTCTTAATTAGCATGCCTAATCATCTTACCATTTTAGCATGTCACATTATCAAAACATGAAAAAATACGGAATATTAGAGAGTACTTTTTATCAGAAAGTTGAAATGAGACAAATTTTATAAGATTGGAAAAATCTTGAAGAATATAAGATGATGGGAATGTTGAAAATGGAAAATTAGGGAATATGAGAATCCCTCAAAATAAGAAATCAAATGCAAACCAAAGTGATAATTTCAAGATTGATAAGGGGACGCATTTATTTAAAAAAAAAATAACAAAGATTATTGAGGCCTCAAAACATTTTGGCATACAAGAAGAAGTAATTAACTCTATTTTTGATATATTGGGGACTAAATTTATTAAAAAATAAATGATATTTTTTACAAAATGCCTAAATATTGCACCATAATTTGTCAGTCCCATACAAGATAAATTTAATGATATAAATTGTAAAGGCTTAATTACTTAATATATAATCAATCTTTAAACTATGAATTTAAAATACCTAAAATTTATATCATGTTTTTTTTGTGCTGTTGAATACAAAATGTATGTCTATGGAGTTCTATGATTAGAAAACATCTATTAAGTATATGTTTTATCTTTTTTTTCATCACATTTTTCCACCATCAACCAGTGTCTATAGCCCCAACCAAGATCTCTTGATACTTTCAAATATACTATATTAAATTTCACCCTTTAGATTTAATTGGTTGAGAATTGTAGTATGCAATTGGGTGAAGAGACTCACTTGGTACAAGAGATACTCTTATTTTAATGAATAGACCAAATACTTTATTGGGTTGGCTCCAAGATATTTTCCTTAATCTATTAATGTAGAGGATTTAAATCGAGTAGGACAAGGGATAAGATTTAAGGAGAAATAATGTGGTACATTCTTTCCTCTATTTTGAAAAGAACATTAATATTTGAGATCTATCTTAGCATTCCTCCACGGTCACTAATCAATTGAAATCAATTGAAGAGAATGGAAATATGACAAATATGATTTCAAATAAATAAAATCTCAAATTTAATAATAAGTTATTTGTGTTGCCTTGAAGATATTTCCCATATAAAACTTAGAAAGATCATAAACTTAAAATATGAAATGAAGTCAAAAGTGAAGAAAAAAAATAATGTACAATACTAAATTTGGAATATTTTAAAAACCAAAACCATATAAAATATTGTAAATTCTTTATCAATGATGGAAAAAAAGATACATCCTTGAGAACGCGGAGAAAGAAAACAAAAAATATAAAAGTTCAAAACAATAAAACTATTTTATCAAGACAGGCTCTGAATAACAAGATCTCAATCATCAGATATCTTATCATAATCAAAGTTTAAGGATGGAAAGGAAGAGTTAGAAAAAGAACAATATATTGAATGTAAATTTAAACTCCTCATGAAGTCTAAAAAAAATTATAAATAAATAGCTCCTTTCGTTTATATTAATATTTAAAGAGAGTTCGTTAATTGGGCTTTTAATCATATAAAATAATATAAAAGAATCCAAAATACAGAAAAATACATCTTAATCTAGATGTGAAATTATGAAATCAATTTCAAAATAGGGGAGTAAGAGGTAAACATATTGAAGTAATGAGGGTATTTTTTAAAAATTTAATATTTTTCTTATAGGAGATTATTTTCTTTATTTTTAATTTTTTTCTTTTCTTAAATGTCAAAAAAACTTATTTGTGAATCTTAGCCCCTAAAATATTGCTTAAAAGTAATGGAAATGATGTATAACCAATTACTAAACTCTTTCTCATTTTATTCCCTTAAAATATTACTCTCCAAACTTTTGAAACTAAACATTTTACATTAAAAACAAAAAAAACTGAGATGCATGTCTTAATAATTATAAACCTAAGCAAATATAAAAGTGACTACCAACAAAGAAAACGAGCACTTCGGTAGAGATGACCTCTTAATCACTTGTAGCTGGCTTGAGTATAACCCATGTCCCGAAAAACTATATTACTTGTGTGAATAAAAGAAAAATAACACGTACAAACCAAAACTACTCCTAAAATTAACCTAACTTACATTAGAAACAAAAAATAACGTAAATCAAATTTCCAATGATGTCATTCATGTTTCTTCAAACTTGCAAGCATATATACATTAAAAGAAATAGGAACATAATTTTTAGAAATGCTAAATTATAACAATAAAACTTCAAAATTTTAAATCTTTACGTAACATTTGTAAAATAAGCGCATTACCAAAAACTTAGAAAACTTACAACTGAAACATTCCTTTCTATGTTATCACAAAAAAATCATTATGTAACAAGCATTCGTTCAATAACATTTCCAACCAATATTTTGTTGAGTTGGTAAAATAAGGTTAAAGAAATACTAGAGATTGAGAAGAACTTATGAATGAAAAGTTTATCTCGTCAGAATATTTTGAAGTGAGATTAAGTTAGGAAATCAACAAATTTGATTATGAGACAAACGACATGATCATAAAGCGTAACCATGATTTTAAATTTGTTTTTCAATAAACTTTGAAGAAAATTAATTGAAATCATTAAAATGCATCTTTCTCGAGTAAACTATCAAAAATAAATGCCATCATAAAAAATATGAATAATTATATAGATTAGAAATTAGAAACAAAAATTGAACCAATATTACACAAATTAAAAATTAAAAATTAAAATTTGTAGACTTTTATTTAACATGTGCAGAAAAAGAACAATTGTATTTACAAAGAACTTTGCACAAAATATTCTTGTGACCAATCTTCCATTCTACCATGATATGTACAATCATTGATTTGGAAAAGTTGGAAACAATTTATACATGAGCATGGAACATGTGTACAACTACTATGGAGAATATAACTTGAAAGAATGTTGATGTTATTAACTTGAGATATCTTAGCAAGATCATGAGAACTTGCCATAAGTATCCGTTTCAACAGAAGTGTTTCTACTTCTTGACAAATCTCCAAAAAACTATATTGAATAATCTATTTGTGGTGAATCAATATATTGAAATAATGTGTATAATATATCCTCCTTCATTATACAAGAAAACATGTTATTAATAAGATGACAACTATTAACATCATTTGATTAATTAAAACATGTAATTCACCTAATTGATTATTTGTACCATAAGACTCTTCATTAATTAAAAATCTAATTAAATCATTAGAAGGAACTTTCGGAAAACCTTTACTACAAAAAAAAAAAAATCTTCTCGTATAGAAGGTTGATAAGACTTATATTCATGAGAAGATAATATCTCATTAACATCTTCTTTCACTTGATCAAATCTTAGCTCCATAAAATGTGAATGTACAATATCTAAAATAATTACCTAAGAATTACAATCATCTAACAAATTCAAATATAATTAATAACAGGTACAAGATGATACAAATAAAACACATCTCATTAAATAAAAGCCCTCATGTCTAATTTCAATTCTTATTAGTTCCTGCCTCCAGCAGGACTATAACGATCAATAGATCGTTGACGGTCATTAATTCATTCGTTGACTTTTTTTTTTTTTGAGCTTTCTCACAGTTTAGCCAAAGTTTTATAGTTGCGATCATTATCCTTCCAAATTTTAGCCAAAGTTTTTATCTGGAAAAAAATCAACCTCTTATTGCCAGCTTCGCATATCCCAATATAGAAATAGTATAAAAAGTTATATTTATCCAAGGTCGAGGAATGTTGCAACTTATTTATATCCAATTTTTTGTTTATCCAAAGTTTTATTTAGCGTGGGTGCCTGATGCCATCGATGCCAAATGTTACTTCTTGACATTCCTCTGCCTCCACGTGTATTTCTGACAGTACTCTGCCTCTGCGTGTAAGCTTCTTTTTGTTTTTGTTTTGAGATGGGCAAGCTAAGAGACCAGACTTGCTGGTAATAGAGATAGGAGCAGGGAAGGTTGGGCAAGCTAAGAGACCTATTAGTAATGGAGACAGGAGCAGGGAAGGCCATTACATCCAAAATTCAGGTGTGTTTTAAAAAAATGCAAATACAACCCTGGTGTGATGCCGAATTCTGTCTAGTAGTAACTGGTTTCTCTGTCTTTGCTTGCTGGCTAAATGCCATCGCTTGTGCTTATAACTTGTGCTTATAACGTTGTATCAGCCTTTACCATCCCCTTCTTCCCATCATTCTATCAATAGGTAGGTGGGAATTTTGTAGGACTATATACAGAGTCAAAATCAAGAGAATCCCTTCATGTTTGAGATGCTTTCAGTTCTTTCTGTGCTACCTATTTTACTTGAATAGTTAGGGAGAGAGAGCATACAACACTTTTTCGACCAATTGACTTGACTGACATAGACCGGTTGAATCTCCTTCAGGTTGCAAACCGAGAAACACTACCTTATTTTGTTTTGCACTCATAATCCCTTAAGCTACATTTTGTATCAGTTTTGGAGTGGGTAAAGAAACACTACCCTATTTTGTTTTGCACTCATAATCCCTTAAGCTACATTCTGTATCAGTTAAAGAGTGCTTCTATTGATACATGAATCCCGATCTGGTTAAAATAATTGGAGCGTGTTTCATATCAATGTTTTATTTATGCAGGGATCTTCATATGCTTAAAAGAATTCAAACTAGCACAACTCTGGAAGTTTCATCTACTCACATTCGATACAGATTATGGGTGTTCTTTGCTCCATGTGTTGTTGTAAGAATCTGTTACGGATGTTGTGATTGATAGAAGTTTGTTTGTTGTTGGTGTGTGGGAAGCCTCCCCTTTCTAGATCATTTCCATAAGAGGATTAGTTGCAAGAGACCGTGCACAAACTTCATTCAGTTGGTGAACAAAGCATTTTTATGTTTGGTTCTAGGTTGGGCCTTATAATTGAAAGAAGAAATTTGTGGTCCTCAGATTAATGATGACGATGAGATCAATGATGATGAGCAACGAGGCAGAGCTTTGCAAGAACATTTTGAAGGATCACACGACCAGTTGTTTGAGGATATTTTATCTTACAACCTTTCAATAGGCTCTCTTCTAAGTTTGCTATATTCTTCTAAGTTCTTTGCAGATGGTGGAGTCCTCCGAGACCTTTTCAGATAGTGAGGCTTACTTGAATCGTTCTTTTGGTGTACTATGGAACATGGTTGTTTCAATTAAATCTTTCAAAAGACCAGACATTTAGTGTGGAGAGGGGATACATGGGCTCCATGCAAGCAGCACGTGGCCACCTACAAGCTTTATTTTTTCTATATTTAACTTTATGTTAGTTACGTACCCACCCGCAAGCTTTAATTTTTCTATATTTAACTTGATGTTAGTTACACGCCTTCTATATTTAACTTTATGTTTATAGTCTTACCAATACAGTGTTCACATATATAATCAAGCTTAGGTTTAATCAACTCAATTACAACTATATACTTATTTTGACCTGTATAGTGTTTATTATCTTACATAAGTCTAAAACTATTGAACATGCTTACATTGTGAATAGCGTAACTTTGGCACCTGTTGTGTTGCAACACTCCATTCAACAATGATGCGCATTGAAAAGACAACAGGGTTCAATCAAACGTGAGAGAGCCATTGCTTATGATTTCTCCCATCACTTACCCCCTTATGCTTTCTCCCATCAAGTTCAATGTAGAAAAGTCACTTGAAATTCATTTCTCGAAGTCCTTGATCAGATGCTCTATTTCTGACAAATTTTAAATGTTGTGATCAAATCCTCTACAAAAGACCTTATATGTAGTTTCATTACATCTATTATGGGTTATGTGGACAATTTATTCGACCTTAGATGTAGTTTCATTACATCTATTATGGGTTATGTGGACAGTTTATTTGAGGCCCTGGTGGGGTGGGGAGACAGTTACTTGCAAAACATATAAAACTCTTAGAATTTTATTCTCAGTCAGAATTGTAATTGTTAACCAAGCTATTATAAGTTTGCAAATTGGTTATTGGTTCATGTTGCAAATTTGCTTCACAGCCCCCACTAAAATTACACGTGGGCAGGGACTACCGCAACGCCAATTGATCTTGTTTTCTTATAGTTAACTGAAAAAACATCCTTATTTTTATCTATCTAATTGTATTAACAACTAAGATTATGTAAAACATTATCATATTCGCAATATCAAAAGCTTTTTCAAAATGGGAAGATTCAATAATTGTTTCTGATAGAGACTATAAATGTTTAATCATACGAATTTTGAGAGAATGGCCTTGATTATGATTGGATGTCCAATAAAAATATTGTTCTATGTTTTGGATAGTGATTTTAGATTCAATCCTTTCGATTTCTAAGCTAGTTTCTATACCTTCTATAATATGACAACTTTCTCATCTTTATTCAACATTTCTTAATTTTTTGGTTCATGGGTACTTGATACCACATTTTTTGTAGAAGAGATCACTTCATTAATTAAAGAATGTGTTCGTAGATGAGGAATTTTAGAAGTGAAATTTTATTTTTGAAAGTATCATGTTCCTTCTAATTCACATTTGTGAGAATTAAAAAGGCTGGCATAAAAAGTTGTTAATTTATAGCTTCCATATCGTCGAATTTTCATGTAAATTTAAAATAGTGTGTGAATGAGTATTAATGTATGATTTATATTTATTATTTATTAATTGGTTTTTATTATCAAGAAGAGAAATAAGTTGTTCAAAACATTTAATAGTAGAAAACATATTATTAAAAGTGATAGATAACAAAGATGGATCAATTATGCCTAAAAGCATTCTAATAACTCATCATGACTTATCGTAAGATTATTTAGATTTTAGGATAATCTACTACAATATTAATTTTAGAAATAAAGTTAAAAAAATCCTCTAGAGACTACTTAAATGAATTGGTTTAAGTAGTCAAAAATGTCTCACACAACGTCTTCACTCAATCATCAAAAGTAAGAGTAAATAGCCTTCATATGACACCTTCATGAAGAATGTTATGATAAATACAATTACCAATAAATTGAGACACATGTTCAAATGAAGTGGATTCACTTTTGTCATCGAATTTAAATTTTGACAAGAGTTTTTCTATCCTTAAAGGTCGAGTGCATGATACGGGTCTAGAAACACACCCCCAAATAGGGATTTGGAAAGGATCCATAAAACCAAAATATTTAAACTACAAACTCCAAAGGGTCATCTTCTTAGTCCACCATCCTTCTAATGCCATTTTTTTTGTTCTTGGAAATGACTAAGCCAACATTAGGGAGATCACCAAGTGAAGGTCCCAATTAGACCTTTATCAATTTAGGATGTTGATTTCCACAAGTATGTGGCCTTAGATGCCACCTAAAATATTCAGTCCTCATAAGGATATTTTGTAATACGATCTCATAAATGTAAATGCATCTTAAGATAATATAAAAATGACTAAAAGAGTTATTTATAACTAATATAAAACTAACTCAATCTATCATATCTTGATTAATATATGGAACAATCTTAATGTCATCGAAGAGAAAGGTAAATGGATAAGAATTGAATATAACCTTAAAATGAACTAATAAATCACTTAAATAGATTGTATGATTTGCATTAATTGGTACACGTGTGAATATATGATTATCTTGTAGGAATTTACCATAAGTTCCTTAGAAAGAACAACAAAGGATAATGCTCACAAATAGATCACAGATCAATACACAAGTATTCTAGACATGGTTAAAACCCTTAAAGAGGGAAATAGTCCACAACCTAAGTTAACGTGGCCACTTCAGGAAATTTATTAATAAATGAACGAAAATTTACATAAGCTTCTCTCATGAAAGGTTACCCTACAAATGACCCTCCATGCTCTTTAAATAGAGATCATGGACCAATCGGGTGTTAAACCACGGATCAAGTGTCGGTAATACCAAGGAGAGAATGAACCATCGGATCACTTCATGTCCAGAACATATCATGACTATCGGATTGTAAGTTACAAAAGTACATAGTAAAGAAACACACTTTACCTAACTCTACACTAGACCAGGTTATACTTAACTATTTCCTATGTGTCGAAATATCCTAATATCCCCCCTTAAGAACAACTTGGGATAGGATTGAAGGATGTACAAATATGACACAATAGGAAAAGGAAGGAGGCATTAGAGAATATCCCCCCTTAAGAACAACTTGGGATAGGATTGAAGGATGTGCAAATATGACACAATAGAAAAAGGAAGGAGGCATTAGAGAATATCCCCCCTTAGTGACAACTTCCTGAACTCCAACCATAAATCAAAGTTTAGTAAACTTCACCTCTGTGAGAGCCTTTGTAAAGATGTCTGCGACTTGATCATCTCTTGAACAATATTACACTTCAAGAACATGATCATGAATGAGCTTTCTAATGAAGTGCATATGAGGTTCAATGTGTTTTTTGTGCTAATGTTGGATTGGATCTTTGCATACTTGAATGGCGCTTTGATTATCACACCAAAGTGTAGTCGGATGCTACTGCTGAAAGCCAAACTCTTACAGGATTTGACGAAGCCACATGGATTCCTTACTAGCTTCTACGACACCATGATACTCTGCTTCTACTGAAGAAAGAGAAATGGCAATTTTTTTCTTGCAAGAACATGTAATAGGTCCTGAACCAAGAGTGAACACATAACCTGCAGTAGACTTTCAATCATCAGGGTCACCAACCCAATTAGAATCAGTGAAACTAACCAATAGAGGAGATGCTTCTATATTGTAATGAATCCCAAACTAGACTGTACCTCGAACATAACTAATTATTCTTTTAGATTCTTTCCAATGACTTTCATGGGGTTTTTTCATAAACCGAGTAATAAGGCCAACAACAAAGGAAAGGTTAGGATGAGTATGGGTCAGATATAAAATTTTTCCTACAAGTTGATGGTATAAGGTAGCATCAACTTCAGGAGAAGTACAAGTGACTGAAAGTTTGGCTCTAGACTGAAAGGGAGAAGGGGATCGCTTAAAGTATTCCATGTGAAAATGGCATAGAAGATCACAGGGATACTTAGACTGGGAAAGGGAAATACCTTCCTTTGATTGCAAGACTTGAAGACCAAGAAAATAATGCAAGTGTCCTAAGTCTGGCATTTCAAACTTCTTTTTAAGGTTAGAATTCACATGGTTTATAAGGTTGGGATCACTACCAATAAGGATAAGGTCATCAACATAAAGAACAAGAATGATAAGAGACTTTCCTACTTTCTTGGTTTAGACAATATTGTTAGAATGACACCTAGAAAATCTAGTTTCTAAAAGAAAGCTATCCATTTTGGCATACCAAGCCCGAGGGGCTTGCTTGAGACCATAAAGGGATTTCTTAAGCCAACATACAAGGCTGGAGTTTGTTTGTATAAATATAGTAGGTTGTTACATATATATTTCTTCATGCAAGTCCCCATGCAAGAAGGCAGATTTAGCATCCATCTGATGGACTTCCCATTTGAAAGAGGCAACAAGGGAAAGAACAAGGTGGATAGAGTTCATTTTGGCAATAGGGGAGAAGGTTTTAGTATAGTAAATGCCTTCAACTTGTGCAAACCCCTTAGCAACAATATGAGCTTTATGTTTATCAACTGTACCTTTTGGTCCATACTTGGTTATGTTAACCCATTTGCATCTAACAAGTTTTCGTCCCTTTGGAAGAGGAACAAGATCCCATGTATCATTTGCCAATAATGAACGATATTCTTCATTCATAATTGTGTCCCAATCTGGATGGATTAAGGCTTTGCAAAGGTGTCAGGATCATAATTCATTGAATCTTGAGCCAGTAAAGAAGAGGCTCTATTGAACGGATAACGTGTATGTTGTTGATCTGTAGGATCATCAACAAGAGCACATGTTGCATCCCGAGTAGCACGAACCCATTTTGGAAGCTGGGGAGGGAAGGTGGATCTTGAGAGGTGGGGGTGGATTGTCATCCCCACTGTCATCATCTGAAGAAGAAATATTTTCATAAACAGAAGGGATAGAGAGAGGTAGCACATCCTCCGAACTAGGCTCGTAGGCCGATATATTTTCAGCAACCTTTACATCTCTTCTAATGATAACATTTTCAAACTTAAGTGGAATAAGTCTATATCCTTTGACATCTTCAAAATATCCAACAAAAATACATTTTTCACTCTTAGGTTCTAAGGCTTTATGTTTCTCATCTGGAAAATGGGCCCATGCTTCACTTCCAAAAAGCACGAAAGTGACTTACATCTAGTTTAATTGAGCTCCATGCTTCTTCTGGAGTGATATTCTTTAATACTTTAGTAGAAGTGTGATTTACTATGTAATTTTCACAGTTAATTGATTCTGCCCAAAAATTAAGACTAAGTCCTTTAGGTTGAAGCATACAATTATCCATTTCCTTTAAGGTGTGATTCTTCCTTTTAGATACACCATTTTGTTGTGGAGTATATGGAACAGTATGTTGCATTTGAATGCCATTGTAAGTGCAAAATTTGATGAATTTTTTGTTAACATATTCTCCACCATTATCAGATCTTAGCTTAAGAATTTGATGTCCAGATTGTTTTCAAAAAAAGGCCTTAAAGGCCAAGAACATGTTAAAAACTTCACTCTTGAGTTTTAAGAAGTATAACCAAGTGCATATGGAGAAATCACCAATGGAAGTTAAGAAATACTTGTATCCAGAGAATGAAACATCTGGAAGTGGACCACATAAATCACTATGCACAAGCTGTAAAGGGCCTGAGGTGTGCCAAGTGGCACGTTTTTCAAAATTATCCCAATGATGTTTTCCGAGTACACTTCCAGAGCAAACACCATCTCTACAAGATACCATTGGAAGACATGTCACCATATTTTCTTTACATAGATTTTGAAGGGGGCGATAGTTTAAGTGACAAAATGACTCATGCCAAAATTTGCTCACTTCATCATTATCAGCAACAAATACCGAGGAAAGATTTGATGACCCAAAGTTGTTAAAATGATACAACATTGTGGAATCATCAGCAATGCCAGTAGCTAAAATCTGTCTAGGATCTCTGAGGTCCTTAATTACAACATCGTGAGGTGAAATTTCAACGATTTTACCTTCACATGAATGAGTTATCTGATATACAAATAGAAGGTTGTAGGGTAAGGTTGGAACACATAATACATCATTAAACTGACCATTTTCTAGATGAACAGTTCTAGTCCCTACAACACTAAGAGATCTACCATCACCAACATACATATTTTTATGCTAGAGTAAAAACCTGTGAACAATTTATGAAACCAACGTTTTGGACTAGCTAAGTGAGTCCATCATCAGGGCAATGAGATTTGTATTTTTGGTGTTACAATCATTTAAAGAAGAAAACATGGCTTTGTTTTTGGCCATGTGATAAGAAGCTCCAGAAACAATGAGCCACTCATGAGAATGAGAAGAATAACATACATTTATTGCATAACCAGACCGAGATGCTTGACAACCACATGCAGAAAGTGTTATTCTTCAAGATGAAGTCGAAATTGAAGAGTGCTCGAAATGGATGTTATGCTTCTTCACTGTTGTTTCCAAGGCTTCCATCTTCTTAAAGAATTTGGATTCTAAATGGCCATCTCAATTACAAAAGTGGCAATGTCTATCAGTCTTCTTCCTTTTGTTTTTATTTGCGTTGTCATTTTGTTGAAATGATTTTTCATTTTGAGACTGAAAATGCTTAGGACCCTTGTTTGGTTTAGGACCATTCTTTTTAGGATACTTCTTTTTAGGATTCCTTGAATTTGGTTGCTGTTGTGCGGCTAAGACTTTTTTAGAAGAGTTTCCAAGATTAAGAAGACTAAGATATAAGAGCTTTTCTTGTTCTCTTATTAAAGAATCATAAAAGGCATCAAAAGAGGGGGACTTATAGTGTTGTCCTTGAGAAATAAAGTCTTCTCTAATAGAATGGAAGGTGGAAACAAACACAGAGTAGGGTGGTCCCAACTTAGTAAGAATGGAATCGATAAGGCCACCATCTTCTTTCTTAACCTTAACACCTTCCAAGAGAAGTTTAAGGGTCTTGAACTTGGACAAAAATATTCAATGGAAGAAAAATTATTGGGGTCCAATGTAAGCAACTCATTTTTGAGTTGATGGGCTGTAATTTCATTTTTAATTCCAAAAACTTTAGCGAGTTGTTTCATTGCTTCATTAGGAGTATCAAGTTCTACGATATGGAATCTAATTTTTGGAGAAATAGACATCCCTATCAACATACATGCTTGATATTGCCTATTTTCCCAATTGACTGCCTTATCTTCATCTTGAGGTTTGGTTTCTTTGCCTGAGGCTATTCTGTAAAGACCTTTACTTCTAAGTAAATCCACAATGTAGGACCATCATTGGAAGTAGTTGGTGTTGTCAAGAATAACTTGGCATTGAATTTTCATTTTAACATAAATTGAAGCTGTAGATGCTGAAACTAAGTGTTCCAATTGAAAGATATCGAAAAATTAGGCCGATTAAAAAAAACAACACAGAAAACAACTTTTGGATGAAGAAGTTATGGCTTTTTGAATAAAAGTTGTTGAAGACGCTGACAAAGTGCGTGAATGTGCGGAAATGAATGATAATGTTATATTAAAAAAAAAAAATCCCCCCCCCCCCCCTTTCCAAACTTAATCTAGTTAGCTCAATTTAAAAAAACATTATGTGACCCACTTTTATAAATAAGTGAAAGTTACTTTTACAATGGTAGTTTATGAGCTACCCACTAAATTGTAGCTTAAATAGAATATAAAGAGACTTTAGAATTATAAGTGACTCACTTTTATAATGGGTGAGAACCCTTTTACATAAAGTAACTTTAAAAGATAAGCTACATGTGCTTTTTGAAAAATTAACTCAACAAAAAGAAAGACTTGAACTCAAGACCTCTATTATCATAAAGTAACTTTGGACCAAGTGAGCAAGTTTAAAATGTTAGTAAGTTTTGGAAAAGAGGAAGGGGTTTATTTTTTTTATTTTTTATTTTAGTCACTAAAGCTTTGGGGTGCATGCTTACTTGAAAAATCTCTTTTTTCTCCTGCAAAACAAAAACCACAAAAATCAACACGGACATATAATAAAAAAACAAACCTTAGGGCCTGAAGTTAGCTTTAGTCGAAAACTAAATATTTTCCTCAATGTTTCTGATTTTCTGAGATCACACTAATACATGGCGGAAAAGAGCATACGCATGATAAAAATCCTTCCTTTCTGTTTCTGATTTGCCCAGATCATACAAAATCGCCTAGCAAAGAGCATACACAGAAATGAAAGGTATAGATCATGTAATAAAAAATAGAGAGCTAAATAAACTGAAATAAACAAAGAGATGAATAGCTAGAACTGCAAATAAAGACTATATACCTCTAGATCTAAAAAATGACATAGTTAGGGCTACCAGAAACCTTTTCGCGTAAAATGAAAGGGGTTCCTCATTGGAATAGATTCTCGTAACACAATAGAGCAGTGCTCTCAGCCCGAAAGTAGTCAAAAACAGTAGGTCAAGGAAACGACAGCCGGATGCAGTTGTACAGGCTTCAGATTTGAATCACCAATGGATGCGGCCCTCAAATAGCTCTGGTACCATGTAGGAATTTATAGGGTAAGTTCCTTAGACATAACACCAAAGGACACTGCTCGCAAATAGATCACAGATAAATACATCAGTATTCTCAACGTGGTTAAAACCCTCAAAGAGGGAAACAGTACATGGCCTGAGCCAACACGACCACTTCAGGAAATTTATTAATAAAAGAATGAAAATTTACATAAGCTTATCTCATGAACGGTTACCCTACAAATGACCCTCCTTGCTATTTAAATAGAGATCATGGACCAATTGGGTGTTAAGCCATAGATCAAGTGTTGGTAATACCGAGAAGAGAATGAACCATCAAATCACTTCATGTCTAGAACATATCGTGACCATCATATTGTAAGTTACAAAAGTACATAGTAAAGAAACACACTTTACCTAACTCTAAACTAGACCAAGTTATACTTAACTATTTCCTATGTGTCAAATATCCTAACATATCCCAGTCAATAATTACCATAATGGCATAAACAATCACTTGGATTCAAATATTAATAGTCAAATTGAAGAACAGGTGCACTATTGTATCATAGAATTAGTTTTTATGATACAAGAGTAATTGAAGTAAAAAATGAACATGTGATTTAATTGCATAAATAGATATAAAAATCACACATAACTTTACATGAATTCATCATTCAATTGCAATCTAAATTTGACCAACCATGATGTAACACTCTTCAATATACATCGTACAAAATACATAAGATGATTTTTTTAGTATCAATTTTTACCAATATTTATCATCCCACAATGACTAATGACATAGATAATTTATCATCAAATGATATGACCATAAACATTAAGTGAATTAACCATAGAAATGAAGTAATGAAATTCCATAAAGGAATAGTCATTGGAAGAACTTTATAACATATTGCATTATGTTGAAGCTTGCATCATTAACATTGTTCATATAATGAGAGCTTGTTAATAACAAAATTAGTGATGTAATTTCCAATGCTATCCAAGATAGTAATATCATCAAGATAACAAAATAGGCAAGCACATAATTGGACACTCATATTATCCTGGAAAATCTAAAGGGAAAAACAATAAATGTTTATTTATTAAACATTTTTTTAGGGAGTTCACCCGTCACTCAACGGAAACACGATAGTCCATCCCTTGGCCATTATTGAAATTTTACAAAGAATCATAATATTTAATTCAAGAATAATTAAATAAAGGCCAATACATTAAATATGATGTCATGTTTCTCAAACACTTTACCACACATTTTTTTGAGGAGAATGTACTCATGCAATTCTTATTTCGTACAGTAAGTTACCCCAACTAAATTGTCTTTGATTATGTTCCACTCTACATGTAAAAATAATTATACATATTGACCTCATCACCTGCAATAATATTAGTTATAATCCATTTTGTGATCGTTGCAAAAAGGTTATATTAAAAACTATCACTGCATTCTTTGCAAAAGTCATCATTGTTTCTTGCAAACACTAGCATAAGTAAACCCTAACATAATGACTATCAAAGACTAAAATATTATAACCTTTTTCATCACATATCCAATCCCTAACAGTTCTCATTTCTATGTTAGCAGTATTAATAATTGTTTACACATTATACTTCTTGATCTAAAACACTCTTTGCACATGCATAAATAAAATTCATATTGATAGCAAATATTTTACATTTACATGGAATCATCAATTGAAATTTTGTAACTATTTAACACATGCAATTCGATATTATTATCATCCAAAGCATAATTTTAATGCATCTAATCAAAACGTAAAACGATGGGAATATATTTTCCCAACCATGGTATTGTTTTCCAATTATTCTTCTTATTAAAAAACCATGGGTAAAAGTTACTTATTTATTCTAATTCAAAATAATTCTTGTCATTACCCATGTAAAAAAGTATGGAAATAACAAAAATATAGTCATCATGTCTACTTATATTCGAAATGCATCATACAAATGCATGCACTTCTAAACGCTCCCCTATTTACCGATATTCCAGGTGAAAAAGCACATTTAAATATATAAACGTAACTTTCAATCTACATGTGAATGGAGAGCGTGCATGAAATTTAAAATTCGTGACTTTTTATTTGTATCTCAAATGCAAACCATATTCATATTGACTTGTAAAGTGAAAAACCACGTTTAACTATATAATAGTAACTTGCAATCTCTATGTGAATGAAGAGCATGCATGTATTATACAAGCATTACATTTTTTTTGTATCTCAAAAGAAAGCTATATTTATATTAACTTGCATGTGAATAAAGAACATGCATTCAATTATGAAATTATTACTACTCATCCATATTGCAAATGCAAACCACGTTTATATTAATTTTCATGTTAATAAAGAGTGTGCATGCAACTAAAGAACCATAACTATTCAAAGAAATCACCATAGTTAATTCATCTATGCATAAGAATATAGTTAACTTATCTCTGAAATATCTTCGATGAAAATATCATATTTAACTTTTCTTTCTACGGACAAGACATTGCACTTATTTCAAATAGTGTTAATGCCCCATAATAATAATATAAAATAAAATAAATAAAATGAAATAATATATATTAATTAAATAAAATAAAATAACGAAGAAAGATAATATTAAATTTAAGAGACAACAAACACGAGGAAAGATAATAATAAAGAAATTAAATAAAAAATATCAAAGAAAATGATAATAATGAATAAATAAAATAAAAAGAAATAAAAATTGAGATGATGGCACATAGTTTGTGTACATGTGGATCCCTTTCCAATTCCTCTACAATTTTTGGAATGGTTTGTTCCATTTAAATAGAAGAAAAGGGAGACGAGAAGCATTCATC
Organism: Pinus taeda; assembly: GCA_000404065.3. NCBI lineage: Eukaryota > Viridiplantae > Streptophyta > Pinopsida > Pinales > Pinaceae > Pinus > Pinus taeda. The sequence goes on along the minus strand of APFE030660243.1, from coordinate 104,644 downwards.
CATAGACTCATTTTCTATGAAAGGGAATGATGAAAGAAAAAGTGAACTGATAGTAGTATGTTGATTAAGGTCTGAAAGGCGACAACTACAATAAATATTGGCTACAACTCATCTAAGGTTGGGTGGTGAGTCATCTCCAAAACTATGTTGTAGTCCGTAGGATTCGAGTAGTGTCATGGCTCCATAATAAGTAGTAAGACACATCTTTGATCTACATGTAAGTATTAACTGCTTATGGTTTTCGAAAATTCTATGCTAAAGCAATCAATGTTTTGTGTCAATTATTAATATCATTGTTTGATGTAATTACTTTGTATATTTTAATTATGGATCGTTAAATTTGGTATCAAAGCTTATGCTCAAAACCTTAAGGCCTATAGAAAATTTAATGTAGAATTCTTTGACTTTTTTTTAATGGGTGAATACCCCTAGGATTGTATTACCATCGATGACTAGCTTTGAAGTTCTTTCAACAATTCTATATTCTATTTTATAATAAATATATTTTATATATATTTTATATGAATTTATGTAAATAACCATTAATAATATCATGAAAACTATAAAATTATCCTGGCGGAACATTGGATTCTAGTCTTCAAAAGAGAATCTAGAGATATGCATGCTAAGACACTCAATCTTATTTTTAAGTAGTTTCCACAGATTGTGTTATTCTACCTCAAAGTCACTCCTTATTCCTTGAGAACAAGGGGTTTAGTAATGTAGCTGTAATAATTATGTCTCAGTGCCTAGAAATGTAAATTTCAGTAAAGGGTTAACTTAATGCTTCATAATTGATACAAATTTTAGCATTTAAATTGTGTTTGATTATTAGCCATACATTTTATTGGTTATATTCACTTGGAAATTTCCTTCTATCTTCCAAAATATAAGCTGAACATTAACACCATGTAAAAGGTAAACTTTATTTTTTTTGTTTGATACATATACATATACATATACATATACATATACATATACATATACATACATACATACATACATACATACATACATACATAACATACATACATACATCATACATACATTACATACATACATACTATACATACATACATACATACATATATATATATAATATAATATATATATATTATATATATATATATATATATATATATATATATACTTGTCATGTTACGGACGGATTTTTTTTTGAATGCAATAGAAGAATTACCCCTATGTTTGAAAAAAATCAAATTAAGGTTTTATGAAGTTTTTACAATTTAAAAGGTTACAGAATTGGGGTTTCATCCTCTAGGATTTTATACACAAACTCCAATAAGATGTTATGGCCATATATAATGTATAATTTGTACTTTTGTTGTGTGATATTCTCATTGGTTGAGCTATAGACAAGCATGCGTTTAGCACAACTGGTATAGGGTCGATATTCAACATGTTTTGTATGTGCTCTACTTGTTATCCCTAAATATATATGTCCCAATGTTTTTTTTGTAACATTGCTCTAGAAACATCTATCTAGAAATGGTTGCTTTTGTTTTTTTATTTAACATTGTTGTTACTCACAAAAAATGTGGGTAGTTTACCCAAAACCTATCATGGGATGCATTCTACAAACTTATTTTACCCAAAACCTTTCATGGGATACATTTTGCAGACTTGTGGTAGCATAAATTCAATGTGTCATGTTTAATAATAAAGGACCATTATAATTGTATCCTCCCTCATCGATCAACTGAACTAATATGGTACAGAGAAGGTTTTGCAAAATTTTCTTGTCCTCTAATCCATCCATTGTCACATCAACTCAAACTGAAATCTCTTCCAAATTCTAAATAAAAATGATGAGAATGACTGCAACTAAATCCAATATTTGATTTATAAGCTTACCTTGTTTGTTTCTTGGCTAATAATCATAATCAATAATGATTCTTGAATTCTCAAGTTAGGGAGATTGGCTCTTAGTGTTGGTGAAACTAATTCCAACCACCTTCTAGGTGTCATAGCTGTTAATCCATGTGTCATAATCAATTTCAATTCAATTTGGTTAATTAAGTTTTAGTTGATTTTTACTCCAGTCAATTATTATTGATGTCTCCTACGTAATCTTATTTAACTGTTTCAAAATATTGAGAAGAGTTCTTTTGCTCCAAATATTTTGTTTTTTAACATGGTATCAAAGCTCAGTCTGCATAAGACTTATCGAGAGCAACATAAATCAAGAAGTCTAGGAGAAGCATCTAGATGTAAAGAACATGATCCTAGAAGCCAATTGTTGCGTAGTTAGTGAAGAAAGACCAGAAGCTAGGGTGAAACAGACTATTAGCAAATCTATCAGTTAAAGACAAACATTTTGTTTAAGAAGCATGGATCCATTAGTTATCCCAATCATAGTATGGTATCTGAATATACTTTGCATGCATAGACAACCTTATGAGAAAGGACTCTAAATGCGTAGCTAAAAATATGTGAGGGACATGGAAAATTTTAGGGGCGAATGTTTGCCCTTTGGGGGTATTAACTGGTTCTAAATTTTTAGTGGGCGAATATTTTGTATCATAGTACATTTTTACAAATCACCTCAAATAGCCCACCTTATTTTAAGGGAGAGGCTAAAAAACGTAAATTTAGCCCTTGAAATTAGGAGTTACAACCTTCCATTCGCCGTAATTTTCAAGAATAGGTTTTATTTAAGTGAATCCTATGGGCCAAATGCCATATTTATAAAAGAGGTATGGTAAATTAATAAAAATATAAATAAATGAGAGGTATGGTAAATAAATAAAACATTTTTTATGTTTACTCCACAAGTCACCTTATATACATGCAAGGGTGTAAACAAATAAAAATATAAGTAAAGTGGAGGTATGGTAAATAAATAAAGCATCTTTTTATACTTACTCAAAAGGTATGGTAAATAAATAAAAATATAAATAAACTAGACGCATGGTAAATAATTTTTTATATTTAGTCCATAACCCTCGTTCTATTTATGAAGGCTCAAGAAAGAGGTTTTATTTAAGTGAATGGGCCAAATACCATATTTGTAAAAGAGGTATGGTAAATTAATAAAAATATAAATAAGCGAGACGTATGGTAAACAAATAAAACATTTTTTTTATTTGTTTACCCGATGCAATGAGTGCTAAGTGAACTATTCAAAAATCATGAGAAATTAGTCAGTTACGACTACCTCTCATGGAAATGGTCATACATGAATGACTTACTTAACGCAGTTGAATCCCAAAATGATATCTAATATAATGCACTGCGTAATCCCCCATACTTAAATTTTTTTTTATATTTACTCCATAAGTCACCTTGTATTTATGAATGGTATGGTAAATTAATAAAAATATAAATAAACGAGAGGTATGGTAACAACAAATAAACATTTTTTTATTTTTTTTATATTAATACCATGCAAAAAACATTATTAACCCTAGTATTAATAAAAATAAAATGGCACATGGTATTGACCCATGGTATTCACCAAAATGGCACATGGTATTGACCCATGGTATTCACTTGGAATGTAGCCTATTTAAATGGGGAATTAAACGAGAATAGATCCATGGATCTACTAACCCCGAGAGGTATCAAATATCGTGATATGCAAACTAGCATAGAGTGAAAAAATATTTGATCCGATCAAGAGTAAAAATGGATGTTGTAATTTAATGTATGTTAAACATTTTAGCTTGGTTAAAATAAAAATAAAATAAAATTCAACTATTAATTTTATTAATTTTTATAAATTACTAATAGTAATTTTTAGCTCCAGTTTATGATAACCCATGGTAATACCCATGGTATTCATGTGAGCATAGACTATTTAAAGGGGAAATTCTATCTTAGATCCATCTTAATTCTGGGTCTACCAAGTGCTCAGAGGGATAAATAGATTTCATCCCCCTAAGAGTGGTAGATGTGGAGTTAAGATGGATATAGGTTGGTTTTTATGATAATGAAGATATTAAATAGACTTAGGAAATTATATTGTAAAAACATCTTAAGGTGAATGGTTAAAGCATAGACATTGGACAAGTATATTTGTATACTTCTGTTTTAAACTGAGACAAATCCAGGGCTAAAAGGAATGGATTGATTGCACTAGTCATCCTTCTATAACTTTCCAACATATGCTGGAGTAAAGAGATTGTAATTTGGGTAATTTTTCTAATTGCAAACGGGAACATACTTGTGTATTCGCAGGGTGGTTACGAGGTCCCTAGAAGTGGAGTAAACAAATTGTAATTTGGGTAATTTTTCTAATTGTAAACAGGAACATACTTGTGAATTTGGGTAATTTTTCTAATTGCAAATAGGAACATACTTGTGTATTGGCAGGGTGGTTATGAGGTCCCTAGAAGTGATGAATTTGAATTTTTCTTGGTTTTATATCTAGTAATAGGTTTTTTCTCATGCTTTCTGTGAATGGCACGGGTGAATTTTATCTTACACCCACTAGATTATCGATATGTAATTTCGGTAATTTTGATTTCAAAAGATATTTTAAAGAAATGCAATGATTTCATTTGTGTATTCAATAAACACAAGATTTTATAATTGAGTAAAATATTCGCCATGCCTGGTGAGAGATTCGCCAAAAAATTATATATACATATCATATTATTGATAAAATCGCATATTATTGATAAAATTGCCTTCCATTTTTCCTATATATCATGGATATTCGCCCATTTATTATACATGTAAATTTAGGGGGGTTCTTAAAATTTTCCCTGATGGAATGCTCCTCAAGAGCCTCTTATCCCGCGCTTCATAAACTTTATCTTCATATTGTTCCAAGACCTAATTCTCATCTTCTAACTCTACACTAAACTTATCAATGTCATCACAATTGGCTAAGGAAATTATTATTTCCCTTGCAATCCTTCTTGTGCAACTTTCTCTTCAACTTCCACTACTTTCAACTTCATAGTGTCCTCTTTATCCTCTTTATCCTCATTACCACTTTTTCAACAATATTCATTACCAATTTGAAATTAGGCTCCCCTAAGAACATTCTCCAATGAATCTCCCTCTTCTAAATAACACACTATATTATCATCTTCTAAATAGCACACTATATTATCATCTTCAGCATAACCATTTTTGGAATCTCCATTATCATCTTAATACTCATCCTCACTCACTTATTCATAATATTCATCTATATCCCCTTCCAACTATATTAATCTATATTCAATTTAAATCCAACTATATCCATGTATTCTCAATTTAAATTACAACCTACCATAAGGATCATATGGTTAAACCATATGCAACATATTCGTATTGCCTTTGGTTGCTAAATATACCTAACGAGAACTTACCCAAAAGTCATGGATGGTTCAACCCTCTACACAGTTGCTTTGTTCACCGAGGACCACGCCATTGAAGATCGACTGAGGTAAATATACTATTTTTCATTTAGACGGGGAGGATTGAAAAAACAAACCAAAAAAAATCATGGAACTCTGATGATCACACTTTTATTTCGAAATGAAGATCAAACTATTATTTCGAAACCAATAAAATTATTACAACACAAACTGAAAACTACAAACCTGCCTCAAACACAGTAGCTGAAGAGTCTTCCGGGTTTTTGGATGCATATCATTACTATTACATTTAGAAAAGATCAAATATGGGAAAGTAAAGTCATGACCAAACAAATATAAAATAGAAAAAAAAGAATGTAATACTACGTGGGGAAAAATTCAAAGACTGTGGAAGGACAGTAATTAAAAAAAATATAGAAATAAAATAAGAAAAATGTCGTACATATTTCAACATAATTAACTTACAAGCCAAACGTGCATTTTTCCATGAGTCGAAGGCTGGCCATTATTGCATTAATTTCAAACGTAAGTCTCTACGTCACATGACTCTAACTCTGTCAAGTAGTCAACAAACCCGAGATGGAGAGTCAACTTCACCAAACTCTGCACAAAGTTGGTATTAAATTGGTTCAAGTGTTTTGTTAATGCTAGCACTAGGGATTTATTCCATATTAAAAGATCTGAACTTATCAATAGCTCAATGCTTGACCAAAACACTGTAAGTACCTATACATGGAGTTCGTCAACCATCGGAGAAAGAATTCATGTGGACAAAGAGAGTAATTAGAGCATGGAAGTCCTTTATGCCCTCAAAATAGATGCCAATAAGTAAATCTCTAGGATTCAGGCCAGAGGAAAAGGCTTTTTGCAGAGAGTCATATTGAACAAGCTCCGTGGCTGCAAAATATGAGGATATTACAAATAGAAGATGGGCAAACATGGAAAAAAACATGTTATTCATCTTCTCGTGTGTCATTTAAGGAGAGAACTCAAACGAAATATAATTGGAAGAAGCAAATACTCTCACTGGATTTGTGATGCAGACAAATATTAAGTACCAAGTAGTAAGTCAATGATTAGTTTAGTGTTTTTGAATTAGTGCTTTTTCATCCTGTCCCTTAAGCACCATGTAGTAAGTCAATGCTTAGTTTAGTGTTTTTTGAATTAGTGTTTTTCATCCTGTCCCTTAAATATCAATTTATTTTTATCCAATAGACAAGATGGACATCACTTTATTTTTATCCAATAGACAAGATGAAAATGCAATGAGGAAATGATTGACTTAGTACATGATGGTTAATATTTGCGATGGAAGAAATCTACCAACTAATCCTTATGCAACAATATAATAAATGGAAGAATTCAACTTCCCAAAAAAACAATAATTTTTATTAAGAGCAGGTTCAAAAGTGAGTAAAATTATGTTGGAAAGTTGATCATCCAAGAGAAAGGGCTTTGGAATCTCTAACAAGATATTCCATAGGGGAAGCTGAAAGCCACAATTGAAGCGAAAATGGTATATGACAAGGATTATTCCAATCCTTGTGACAAGACCTGCAGAGGAGGAGACATTTTTTTATTTTTTTCAGAAGAAAAAAACATTCATTTTTCATTATAGAAACAAGAAGTTACATACTACACTTGCATAGGCAAATGCCCAACAGAAGGGAGACAAAAACTGAGATTGTCTGAGTAGGATCGAAGAAACAGAAAGATAAATCAATGAAAGATCAAATAAAACGCATAAATACTAGGCCTAGCCTAAATAGAAGAAAAATCTGAGAACCAGACCTAAAAGCCGAAGCAGATCCGAGAGACTCAAAATAGGGGAATTCAGAAACCAAAAGAGCCTGATTCATGTAAATAACCATCAATCAAAAGTTCGAAAAATATTTTGTCAGGGCAAAGAGGGATCCCACGCTTGGATAGAACATCCGCAACCAAGTTATTCTCTCGGTGCAGATGAATGAAGGAGATATTATTGAAAGAGGAGTGAAGATCATCAATGTTGGCCATCCAATGGTGGAGCAAAGGAACCTCAAGGGAGTTCTACCCCTGCAACCAATCAATAACAATCTTAGAGTCTCAAGTGACTCTAATAGAATCAATGGCGAGCCAAGCTACACTCTAGAGTAATCCTCATAGTGCCACTATCTCAGCCGAACTATTAGTACCACCACCTCCATTCCAATATAAGTGAAATTCCTTGTTAGGGTGGATCTTGATAAGAGCACCACAACCACATATCCATCTCTTGAGGCTCCATAAAAAATGACAAAAGGGAAATGATCTCCCAATCCCCTTAAATGAGTAGTACGTCCAAGGGATGAAGAAATACAAGGGCCAATTTCTGGAGGCATTTCTAGAATGCCAAATACCCCAGAGAACATACAAGGGGAGAGTACTAAAGGTTATTTTATTCATATTCCAATACATAAAACATTCCAAGATGGTATACCAGTCCCTGTCGATCCTGATGTTCAACAAAACTGCTACATGGTTCCAAATGTTCCAATGGCCTTAGCAAAAGTGCATTCCAAGAACATATGCATAATATCCTCAAAAGAATATCGATAGAATTGGTATCTTCCCGACCCATGAAAACCCCTTTTCGTCAAATTTCCCCATGTCAGGATGTGATTAAAAAGGGTCAACCAAGAAAAGAATTTAATCTTCAAGGGTGCTTACCATTTCCACATAGGCAGAGTCCATTCTTGAAAGGGACTAGGAAGAGGGGAACCAGAGATATAAGCATAGAATTCACTAGCAACAACATTTCTCCAGCAACATGACCACCCCAGACAACAGAATCAAATCTTTCATATAGAACAATCCCAACCTCAATGAGCTTGTGTCTATAAGACTCCCATTCGAATTCAAAATCAACGTTGAGCCCCAACTCCCAAAAATGAGGCCAAGCAGAAGAGGGGAGTGTAATAGGGAACCAATGCTTCAGATCTCCTAAATGGAAAATACCCATCTGAATCAGAGAAAGGATGGTTTGAGGCGAGAGGTTGTGATCTCCTCGCATACCATTGATTGCATCCAAACCAATTAGGATCTTGGAACCGTTACCTACTTGTCATCTGAGGTTTCCACAAAACCATATTATGTTTTATGTTAAGTTGCTCCAAATATAATATTTCCTCCAATTTAAAGGGGCTCTAGCAGCAACCCAATCCTCCAAGCATTGTTGCTAGAGATATTTTTACCGAATGACTTTACTCATAATACCATGTTCATTAAAAACCCTCTAGATTCTTCGAGTGAGTAGAGACAAATTAAAGTATTTCATATCCCTCAAACCCCATCCACCCAAATCTAGAGGGCGAATAAGAAAATCCAGTTGCTCCCAACCATAGGAACTTGGCAATAATAACATTAATTTTGTGGATGATCATCGAAGGAACAAGAAATAAGTGCATCCAAAATACTAAGATACCTTGTAGGATTGATTTAATCATGATCGTCCTTCCTCCAAGGATCAGCCACCTATGATACCACTAAAAAGTATTTTCTAAATTTTAAGAATCAACCACCCCCAATCCCAAATTCGATAGTTGCCTGGTTTGAGGAAATAGCCCAAATATTTAAATCTAGAAGAAAGTGGAATAGATTTAATCGCAAACAGGGTAGCTATTTTTTGACTTACCTCATCATCCTTTTCATCAAAAATAAGCTTAGTCTTATCTATGTTAAGAACAATAATTGTGGATCTTCGAAATTGAGAAAGAATCTAATAAAATGTTTCCCATTCAGAAAGCTTGGCAGCTCCAAAACATAGAACATTGCCCACAAATAGTAGATGGGTAGTGGAGATTGAGGAGGAGACCCTACATCTTGTGATATCACCCCTTATTTTTACAGCACTGACACATCTACTAAGAGAATCCATTACCAATATAAAGAGTAATGGGCAGAGAGCACATCCTTGTCTCAATCCCGTGGAGATCTTAAAGAAGTCAGTGGGGTACCCATTGATTAAGACCATCATAAATGTCGTCATCACACAGGCCATTATCCATCTAACATAGCAAAGAGGAAAACCAAATTTATGTAGGATCAAATGTAGAAATTCCCAGTCTATTCAATCATATGCCCACAGGAGATCAATTTTCATAAGGCAGACTTTCTGATTCCTTTATTTGATTGAATGTATGCACACTTTTGCACTAGCTACAACATCTTGTATTATCGTGTGAGGAAGAAAGCCAAATTGCTCTGAACATATATGTGGAGAAAGGATCTTTTTGACTTTGTTAGCTATAATTTTTGAAATCAATTTATAAACAAAGTTGCAAAGAGAAATAGATCTAATTCAAAAAAGCAGCTAGAGTTTTCTTTCTTTGGAATTAAAGCAAGGAAGGTTGTGTTAATGGCACCACATATATGACCTGAAGTTCAAGATTCTTCAACCAATTGCAACAAATGATACCCCATGATATCAAAAAAAGATATACAAAGTTCAACGGGCCAACCATCAGGCCCCAAAATTCGATTCTTGGCCACTTCTTTCAATGCGTGAATGAGCTCCTCTTCTGATACAGGCCAATCCATAGGCTTGATATCCTCCTCATTGACACAATTTGGATATAAGTTTGTCAATTCGAATTTATCTAAGATATGATCCTCCCCATGTTCTTTGTATTGCAGATGGAAGAGATTATGAGCCCCTTTCTTAATGTCCTTTAGATAGTTGAGAAACTTGCCCTCAACATTCCTGATTTTCCAGATTTTATTAGTTTCCTTTTGTTGCTCTGTGAAAAACTCTAGGATTTTTTTCCCCTCCTTTGATCGAAGCAACCCTAATCTTAAGGCACCATTCTTCCTCTTAATATTTAAGAATCTTATTCTTCCTTTAAATAAGATCCAACACCGATTTCTTGAGATGGTTAGAGAAAAAATCAGGGATTGAAGGATCCATATATGAGGAAAAATCGTGTTTGATCTCCCCTTACCTTTGATTATCTTTAGTTTTTCACTTAAAGACTCCATTTTCCTAATGTTGACAAGGCTTATTGAAATTTTCCAAGTTCCATTAAATAACTCCTTAAATTCTTGCTCTTCAATCAATTGGTGATTATATTTGAAAGACAAGGAATTCTGATTCTCAGCACCCCTCCATTGAATCATGATAGCATGATGATCAGATGCTTCGAAATAGAAGGGTGAATCTACCAAAGCTTCCCTATGTATATTCAAGGACAAATTAACTAAGAAACGATCAATCCCTTTGGCAATGCCATATGCACCAGGCTGCCCATTTCTCCAGGACATACATAAAGGATGAGAAGCAATGTCCTTGACTAGTTTTTAGTTGAATAAATCCTTAAAATACCCATAAAGGGGGTCCATCCTAGCTTTTTGGCCCCAACATTCACTGGAATCCAAGATAAGGTTAAAATTTCCTACTACAATTAGATGATGGAGATATAAGATGTCACTTCTATCTATTTTGTCAAAGAACATTTTCCTGTTGAAGTAGGGAACATAAATGTTTAGGATTCGGATCCTATAGGTCACCCCTTGAAAATATCCAATTAATATTATACCAACCTCTGACTTATATGCTTTTAAGGAACACCTTTTAGGATTCCAAAGGGAAGTTAACCCTCTAGAATTTCTATTAGCGTTGGTGGCACAAGAGATCTAATGAGGGAAATATTTCAACAAAATTTCACATGTCTTGTCCTTGGATATCATTGTCTCCTGCAAAAGGATTAAATTTGGAGCCTTTAGTTGTGTGCTACAGAGTAGGGAGCTAGAATTTTAGGGAGATCCCAATCCCCTGATGTTGAAGTACATTATTTTCATCGAGAAAAGGATGAACCATAGATCTCCGCTCTAACGTATCAACTATCTATGATACCCTCAATAGGGATTTCATCTAATGTTGGCCCTAGATCAAATGGAGGATATAAAGTCTCTTCTAATGTCTGAGAAAAGTAGTCATTCAACTCCACCCACATACCTTACGATTATGGGTGGTGGAACCCTACGCTTTTACTTACGATTATGGGTGACTTCCGCCAATATAAAGGATACATTAGTCTCATGTTCAATATCATGTCTGGTAGAAATGCCATGGCTCGACATAAGAGTTGAACTTGTACCTTTGTTCATGTCCTCCATATTTTTTTCTGCAACTATGGTTATCTCTATGAGATCGTCTATGTTATGGATTTGGTCAAAGAAGCATTGTTGGTTATCCATGTGGAATGATGATTTGGCACCCCCAACCACCCCAATTTGTAAGGTGTAAAACCACCAATCTGGTAAAAGAAATGTCGCATCCCAAATGGAATTTTCTATCTTAATAATGGACTCCACCTACACGGCCCAATAAGGGTTGTCCAATTGTTCTAAAAAAGTTGTGGTGTTTACTAGACTTGAAATTGCACATGCAGTGGGAGTATTGAGCAGGTTTATGTCAAAACTAGGGAAGGAACATTAGATAGTAGTGAAGCGGGTTTTCAAGTATTTGCATGGTACTAGTGATTAAGTTTGTGCTACCATGGAAGACTAGGATTGGACATATTTTTGGACATCCATGGCTTTGTTAATGCAGACTGGGCTAGAGATGTGGATCAGAGAAGATCTACAAGTGGGTATGTGTTTAACCTGTTTGGAGGTGCAGTTAGTTGGATGAGCAAGAGACATTTTGTAGTGGCACTTTCAACTACAGAGGCAGAATACATGGAAGCCACTCATGCAAGAAAGAAAGCAGTTTGGTTTCAAAGATTGTGTTCAAGTATGGGGTTAGTACAATGATCTATAAGGAGAGACTGTGACAGCCAAAATGCAATTTTCTTGGCAAAGAACCTTGCTTATCATTCAAATACAAAGCACATTGATGTTCAGTATCACTTTGTTAGGGATATGGTTGAGGACAAAAAGGTGTTGTTCTTAAAGGTGGACACTTTGAATAATGGTGCAGATGCATTGAAGAATTTTTTGAGAACTGAGAATTTTTCTTGGTGTTGAGAAACAATGGGTACTCCAGGGCTGGACCAATGACTAAACTCTCCTATGAACCCTGTGTAGAAATAAAATAACAAGTGGGAGAATGTTGAGTGTGTGTTATATTCTTTCCACGAATAGCCCCATGCGCGAAGCGGGGGATTGGGGGGGGGAAGCCTGGCCTTCATTGCACCGAGGGAGCCACAAGGGGGGTGGCATCCCCCCTGTTGAGAGGTTTCCAGGGGGACGGTATCCCCCTTAAATAGGGTCTAGGGTAGTGCCCTAGGAATAAAAAATTGGACCCAATATTAGGTGGGTGGACCTACCTATGGTTTTGTGCATGGGTTTCACACCTGTTTTTGGCATGATGAATTTTTTCCCATGGTATTTTGCAGATTTTTTCAAGGGAACTACGGTTATGTTCTAACATAGGGTTAATGGATTGGGGTTTATGAATGCTTCGACATGTATATATATGTATTGTAACATTGAAAGGAATATAATGAAAAACCAACCTGGTAGTGTCGGTTTTGGGATACAGGGGAAAATCTATGTATTTGTTTTGTGTTTCTCGCCATTGGATTTTTTTTTTTAAGAATTCGTTTATAGGTAAAAAAAAATTAGGGTTAAAACCTACAAAAAGGCTTTTACAAATAGTCATATTGAGCATGGTTCTTTGTCGCTGCAAAATATGAAGACACTAGACAACAAATAGAAGATGGGAAAACATGAAAAAAGGCATGTTATTCATCTTCTCATGTGACGGTTAATGAGAGAACTCAAATGCAATATAAATGGAAGAAGCAAATACTCCCACTGGATTTTCCATGCAGACAAATATTAAGAACCATGTAGTAAGTCAATGATTAGTTTAGTGTTTTTTGAATTAGTGATTTTTCATCCTGTCCCTTAAATATCACTTTATTTGTATCCAATAGACAAGATGGACATCACCTTATTTTTATCCAATAGACAAGATGAAAATGCAATGGGGAAATGACTAACTTAGTAGATGATGGTTAATATTTGAGAGAGTTTGGAATCTCTAACAAGATATTCCAAAAGGGAAGTTGAAATCCACAATTGAAGGGAAAAATGGTATATGACAAGGATAATTCCAATCCTTATGAAAAGACCTGCAGAGGAGGATATATTTTATTTTATTTCAGAAGAAAAAAAAGATTCATTCTTCATTACAGAAATGAGAAGTTACATACTGCACTTGCAGACTGCAAAAGCCCAAGAGAAGGGAGACAAAAATTGAAATTGTCTAAGGAGGATTGAAGGAACAGAATGGTAGATCAATGAAAGAGAAAATACAATGCATAAAAATGAGGCCTAGCCTAAACAAAAGAAACATTTGAGAACCAAACCTAGAAATCGAAGAAAACCCGAGAGAGTCAAAACAGGGGAATTCAAAAACCAAAAGAGCCTGATTCATGTAAAGTACCATCAATCAAAAGTTTGAAAAAAATTATGTTAGGGAAGAGAGGGATCCCACACTTGGATAGAGCATCTGCGACCAATTTTTTCTCTCGGTACACATTAATGAAGGAGATACCCTTGAAGGAGGTTCGGAGAGCATCAATGTTGTCCATCCAATGGTGGAGCAAATGAACCTCATGGGAGTTCCACCCCTACAGCCAATAAATAAAAACCTTAGAGTCTCCAGTGACTATAATAGAATCGATGGTGAGCCAAGTTGCACTCTGGAGTAATCCTCACAATGCCATTATCTCGACTCGACTATTAGTACCATCACCTCCATTCCAATAGAAGTGAAATTCCTTGTTAGGGAAAATCTTGATAAGAGTACCATAGCCACATAATCCATTTGTTGAGGCTACATCAAAAACACCAAAAGGGAAATGATCTCCCAGTTCCCTCAAATGAGCAGTACATTGAGAGGATGAAGAAATATATGGGTAAATTTCAAGGAAATGGCCAACGATTTTGATGCTAGTAGAATGGAAATATGAGGAGAAGTTCTCAAAGACGAAGGTGTTTTTGGAATGCCAGATACCCCAAAGAACATACAAGGGGAGAGAACGGAAGAGTCTTTGATTCATTTTCCAATACATAAAACATTCCAAGATGGTAAACTAGTCTCTATCAATCCTGATGTTCAGCAAAATTGTTACATGGTTCCAAATGGCCTTAGAAAGTCCATACTAGGAACAGATGAATAATATCCTCAAAATCATATCGACAGAATTGGCATCATCCCGAACCATGAAAACCCCTTTTCATTAATTTTTCCCATGTGAGGATGTGATAAAAGAAGGGGTAGCCAAGAAAAGCATTTAATCTTCAAGGGTGTTTCCCATTTCCACATAGGCACAATCCATTCTTCAAAAGGACTTGGATGAGGGGACCTAGAGATATAAGCATAGACTTCACTAGAAACGAGATTGCCTCCAACAACACAACCTCCCCAGACAAGAGAATCAAATATTTCGTATAGAATAATCCCAACCTCAATGAGCTTGTGTCTATAAGACTCCCATTCGAATTCAAAATACAAGTTGAGCCCCAAATCCCAAGAATGAGGCCAAGCAGAAGATGGGAGTGTAAGAGCGAACTAATGCTTTAGATATCATAATTTCCAAATACCCATATGATTCAGAGAAAGGATGATTTGAGGGGAGAGGTTGTGATCTCCTTGGATACCCTTGATCATGTCCAAAACAACTAGGATCTTGGCAATGTTACCTACTTTCCATCTAAGGTTTCTACAAAACCATATTCTAGCTGACATAAAGCTACTTAAAATATGAGATTTCCTTCTCTTGGAAGGGGCTCCAGCAGCAACCCAATCCTCCAAACATTGTTCTTGGAGATATTTTCCCTAGAATGGCTTTACTCCAAATACCTTGTTCATTAAAAAGCCTCCAGATATTTCAAGTGAGGGGAGTCAATTTAAATCATTCCATATTCCTCAAACCCAATCCACCCAAATCAAGGACGGCGAGTAACAAAATCCAACTTGATCGGGTGGATTTTTCCCACAAATGCCCGACCATAGGAAATTGGCAATAATAGTTTTAATTTTGTGGATTATCATTGAAACCACAAGAAACAAGTGCATCCAAAATATTGAGATACCTTGTAGGACTGATTTAATCATGATCACCCTTCCTCCAAGGGTTAGCCACCTATGATACCACTAAGAAAGCTTTTTCTAAATTTTAAGAATCAACCACTCCCAGTCCCAAATTCGATAGTTTCCTAGCTTGAGGAAACAACCCAAATATTTAAATCTAGAAGACAATGGAATAGATTTAATCCCAAATAGGGCAGTTATTTGTTGGCTAGCCTCATCATTATTTTCATCATAAATAAGCTTAGTCTTATCTTTTTTAAGAACAAGACCTATGGCTCTTCCAAATTGAGATAGAATCTAATAAAATGGTTCCCATTTAAAAATATTGATAGCTCCAAAACATAGAACATTGTCCACAAATAGTAGATGGGCAGCGGAGATTGTGGAGGAGACCCTACATCCTATGATAACACCCCTCATTTTTACAACACTAACACATCTACTAAGATAATCTATTACCAATATAAAGAGTAATGGGGAGAGAGCACATCCTTGTCTCAATTCTCTAGAGATTTTGAAGAAGTTAGTAGGGTACCCATTGATTAACACTGCCATAAATGTCGTCGTCACACAGGCCATTATCCATCTGACATGGTGGAGAAGAAAACAAATTTTATGTAGGATCAATCAAATACATTCCCATCCTATTTGATCATATGCCAACAAGAGATTGATTTTCATAAGGTAGGATTTCTAATTGCTTGATTTGATTGAATGCACACTTTTGAAATAACTACAGCATCGTATATTCTCCTGTCACGAAGAAAACCAAATTGCTTTGAACATACATGTGGATAAAGGATATTTTCGACTATGTTAGCTATAGTTTTTTAAATAAATTTATCAACAAAATTGCAAATAGAAATAGGTCTAAAGTTAGAAAAGCATGAGTCATTGGATACTTCCACAATTATTCATATTGTTGGAGATTTCTAGAATAGAACTACATAATATGTGTGATCACACATATTACACAATGTTATTATGAAAATCTCCAATAGTCAGAAAAGCAGCTAGAGTTTGTTTTTTTGGAATTAAAGCAAGGGAGGTTGCGTTAATGGCACTTGATATATGACCTATAGTTCAGCATTCTTCAACTAATTGCAATAGCTCAGACACCATGATATCAAAAAAAGAGATATAAATTTAAACGGGCCAACCATCGGGCCCTAGACTTTGATCCTTAGCCACTTCTTTCAATGTGTGAATGAACTCCTCTTCTGATAAAGGGCAATCCATAAGCTTGATATCCTCCTCATTGACACAATTTGGATATAAGTTTTCCAATTTGACTTTATCTAAGATATGATCCTCCTCCTATTCTTTGTATTGCAGATTAAAAAAATTATGGCCCTCTTTCTTAATTTCCTTTAGAGAGGCGAGAAACATGCCCTCAACAATCCTAATTTTCCAGATTGTATTAGTTTCCTTTCACTTAGATGCTACTCTGTGAAAAAATCTAGTATTTTTGTCCCCTCCTGATCTAGGTGGATATTGGTGGCCACCCGCCTATTCCACCTAGACCCCCCAATCAGTTTCATTTGCTTCCTTGTTCATTTTAGCATTTACTCTTTTTAGAAGTTTTTCAGGTCCTGAACTTTCGGAGCAGTTTTGACCACCTAAACAATGTTTTTTTTTGGGTTCGCGGTAGGCCCATGGCCATGGGCAAGGTCCTATGGCGAAACCTGTAGTACTCAAAGATACCTTTCCAACAAGGTATCGTATGTGCAAAACAAAGATAATATGACCAAGTTATAACCCTGTGAAGTTGGCTGCCCAACTAACCTCAATGGGGCCCACAAACTCTTAGTGTTACATCTCTTGGGGTTAGGAGTTTGGTTGTTTATGGTTTTCTCATGTTTTCCAATAATAAACAGGCCCTTGAGCCTCAATGTAATATAGTTTAGAGGAATGTAGCCACCACATATCTTCTCAAAGATAAGCTACCATCACCCAAGCTATCTAATTTCCATTCTATTTGTAAGCATAGTTCAGTATTTTTCTATGAATGAAATGAAGTTTTTTTCTGTTGCATCTCTATTTTTATGATTATATCTGTAATTTGTTGCATTCCAGTTTAATTTCAGATTAGTGATATCAAAGTGGTCTACTCTTTCTCTATTTTTATTTGCATGTGCCCAATGAAGTCGGGGTATAAGGAGTTAGGCCTTGATCTGGTTGAACCATTGCAAGATCAACCTTGCAAAACATGATGACCTCCCATGGAAGAAGAAAAGGAAGATGAGAGGGCAAGAGATCCTTTCAAAATATTTCTCAGGGAAGCCCTCAAGCAATAGAGGGACGCGATGATGGATAACTTTGCCCAGATCCTTTGACGACTACCCACAAGCAATGCATCTTCATCCAGTAGCCACTCTGGAGGCACCACTCCTTTTAAGGTACAAGTTAAATTTGATATTCCCATATTCGAAGGCGTAATAGATGGAGATGCCATAGATAAATGGTTAAATAGATTGAAAGGATATTTTTCAATTCACAACTTTTCCAATTGGGAAAAGATTACTTTTGCACTTCTTAAAGCCACCCTACACGTCAAGGATTGGTGGGAAACCTACTTTGAACAAAAGGACGAGAGTGAACCCTCGTTGTTTTCAGTCACGCCCACTTGGAATTCTTTCTAAGAGGCCATCAAGGAATAATATTACCCTGTCGGGAGATATGAAGACGAATACATAAAGTGGACCATGCTACAAAAAGGAAGGACCAATATGTGCCAGAGTTCAAAAATACTTTCCATACCCTTCAAACGAAGCTCGGTATCAAGGATACTGAGCAACATTTGGTGCTAAAGTACACAAAATGTCTACAAAAGTACATCCAGGACTAGATGGAGTTCCTAGACATTTCCTCGCCCAGCACGATGTATCAATACGCTGTCAAGATTGAGCATAAGTTTAAATAGAATAAACGAGACGTTGGATCTATGAATCCAAAGCAAGGAAAAGGTGCCCTCAAAACACAGAACAAAGGACCAAGCCAAGGTGGCACTACCCAGGATAGCCCGTTGAAGCCGCCATAAAAGAAAAACACCCCAAAGACGAAGAAGGATAGTGGAAAATGGTGTGAGTTCCATAAGAGCTCCACTCATAATACAAGTGAGTGTCAGGCCAAGTAGTCACTAGTAGCTGATGTGAAGACTTTCGAATCAGATGTAGGTTTCAAATCTGAATCAGAACCCAATAAGGGAACTGAAAAATGGAAGCATATCATTGATGTGGAGCCCAATGCCACTGTGGCCACCACCAAGATCTAGAAGATTGAGCCTAAAGATCCAAAGGAGGGGGAATGTCTCTTCCACTCACAGATGTGGGTGAAGGGTTCTCCATTGCAGTTCATTGTCGATGACAAAATCCCATTAAGCGCATCCAGCACATCTACTAGAAGGCCCATGATATATTGGATAGAGACAATGCCAATTACAAGAAACGCCATGATCAACATCGAGTGTTGCACAAGTTCCGGGTGGAGGAAAAAGTTTGACTACATTTGCAAAAGGAGTGTGTTACTGGACCCCACCACAAGTTTCACCCTCTTTGGTATGGGCCATACACCATCACCAAGGACATCAATGATGATTCCTTTAATCTCAACATCCCACCATTCCTTGGTCTTCACCTAGTGTTCAATGTAGATTGCCTTCAGCGATACTCTCCACCATTGTTGGACACATCTGACATTGCAGAACAACTCACACCAACAGAGCTTAACCCGAACTACATGGAATAGGGATCAGTTCATGGACACACAAATCAATAAAACTCGTCCATAGATAATACATCTATATCGATTTGTCTAAGCAGGCCAACTCCTTCACCAAGGCAAGTGGTTCACCAAGGATGAGGTTCAATAGCAATTACCTCACCTCATGGAGGCTCTGTATGCAATGGGGACCATTGCTTCCTAAGGGGGGAGGAACGGTCCAGGTGGATATTGGTGACCACCCACCTATTCCACCTAGACCCCCAAGTCAGTTTCATCTATTTCCTTGTTCATTTTAGCGTTTACTATTTTTAGCATTTTTTTGGGTCCTGAACTTCTAGAGCAATTTTGACCTCCTAAACGGTGTTTTTTAGGGTTCGCGATAGGCTTATGGCCATAGGAAAGCGCTTGTTGTGAAACCTATAGTAATCAGAGATACCTTTCCAACAAGGTATTGTACGCACCAAACGGAGATAATATGACCAAGTTATGACCCCGGAAATTTTACTTCCGAACTAACCCCAACGGGGCCCACAAACTCTTGGTGTTACATCTCCTGGGGTTAGGGTTTTGGTTGTTTTTGGTTTTCTCATGTTTTCCAATAATAAATAGACCCTTGAGCCTCATTTTAACACAATTCAGAGGCATGTAGCCTCCACATCTCTTCTCAAAGATAACCTACCACTACCTGAGCTATCTTATTTCCATTATGTTTGTAAGCATAGTTCAATATTTTTCTATTAATGAAATGAAGTGTTTTTCTATTGCATCTCTGTGTTTATGATTATATCTGTAAGTTGTTGCATTCCTTTTTAAGTTCATATCACCTCCTTTGATCCAATCAATCATACTCTTAAGGCGCCACTCTTCCTCTTGATATTTAAGAACCTTATTCTTCCTTTGAACAAGATCCAGCATCGATTTCTTGACATGATCAAGGAAAAAATCAGGGATGGGAGGATCCATATGAGAGGCCAAATCATGCTCGATCTCCCAAAGTTCCATAGTATAGTCCTCCTTACACTTTCTAGTCCAATCCCACACCTTATCTTTGAGTCTCTTTAGTTTTGCACTTAAATACTCCATTTTCATAATGTTGATAGGGTTTATTAGAAGATTCCATGATTGATTAACTAACTCCTTAAATTGCTACTCTTCAATCCATTGGTGATTAAATTTGAAAGGTGGGGAATTCTGATTCTCAGTACCGATCCATTGAATCATGATAGTGTGATGATCATATGCTTTTAAACAGAAGGATGAAGCTACTAGGTCTTCCATCTGTATATTCAAGGACAATTGAACTAAGAACCGATCAATCCCTTCAGCAATGCCCTCTACAACAGGTCACCCATTTCTACAGTATGGACATAAATTATGAGGAGCAATGTCCTTGAGCAGTTTTCAATTGAATAAATCCTTAAAATACATAGCCAAGGGTCCCATCCTAGCTTTTTTCCCCCAACATTTATTGGCATCAAGATAAGGTTCAATCTCTTACTACAATGAGATTTTGGAGATCTAAGACGCCACGTCTATCTATTTTGTCCCGAAACATTTTCCAATTGAAGTAGGGGCCATAGATGTTTAGGATTCAAATCCTATGGCTCATCCCTTGAAAATATTCAGTTAATGTTATACCAGCCTCTGACTTATACACTCTGAAGGAACATATTTTAGGATTTCAAAAGGCATCTAACCCTCCAGAATTCCCATTAGCATTGGTGGCACAAGGGATCTAATGAGGGCACAATTTCAACAAAATTTCACATGTCTTATCCTTTGATATCATTGTCTCTCGTAGAAGGATTAAATTCGAAATTCGAAAACTTTAGTTGTATTCTACAGAGTAGGGATCTAGAATTTTGGGGAGATCCCAATCCCCTGAAGTTGAAGGACATTATTTTCATCAGGAAAAGGATGAACCAGGGAACTCCACTCTAAGGTCCTAAATATCTATGATACCCCCAATATGGATTGCATCCAACGTTGGCCCTGGATCAAAAGGAGGATATAAATTCCACCCACAGATCTTCACAAAGTGATATCTTTTTATATTTAGTTTCCTTTTTCCTTCTTCTGGGTGGGTCTTTTTTCCCTAGGTCTTGAGATTTCTTTTTTTCCTTTTCTTAGAATAATGTCTTCTTAATTGACAGGGATTTGAGAATCATAGAAGAGGCACCAACTATACATTCCAGTTTGGCATCCACCAAGAGGGGAGAAGGTTTCGATATGAGTAAACCTAAGTCGAATTGGGGGGAGGAGAGATAATTTCCTCTCAGCATGTTCCAAATAGTCAAGTTGTGAGGTCGAAAGCATAGGGGAGTTCCCAAGATGATTATGGATTTGATCCGCAGTTGTTGAGGCCTGAACCCTATTTGTTGGAGAATGAGTCAACTTAGGAAGAAAGTCTCGTTGAATAGGAGTAGAGAGGGGAGATTCAGATTGAGAAGTTGGGGGAATAAGATCCCCATAATACCCCATCGGTTTACTTTATATATTGGGGAATCAGTTGTATCGAGTTATCTGCCAATATGACTCATTACTACCATCATGCATTTTTAGAGGGCATGAACCCACTAGATGCCCAGTCTTTTTGCACCCAACGCAGCTAAATGGGATACCCCAGAAGTCCACCTGTTGCCTTGTTGAGTAATTTCCCCATAATATATATATGTCCTGAGGGAGACCACTTGAAAGATCAACCTCCACCAAGAACCAGGTTGCCTCTTGTCTAGGAATCCAATGCAACCCTCGTCAACATAATCAACTTTACCAATATTTCTAGCAATCACCGGTCTTCCTAGACCAAAGCTCTAGTGAGAGGTCGGTTAGTTTAGCCTAGAATATTTTTCTTTTAAGGCATTTCATAACTGAATCAAACCCAACATTCCATTTTTCAAAAATAAGGAAACCACCGCCCTCAACCCATGAATTTTTTTGGTTTCCTCCTTCGTTAAGAAATGGAATCCAAACCAACCATTCACAAGGACACTGAGTTTAGGCATATATCCTAAGAGGGTGTTGAAGCCCCGAAAATAGGGTCAACAACAAGGGGGATACCCGCTCGCTCCGGACCTTGGTTGGAAGCTCATTTTCCATTTGGTATAGCGGGTCCGACTAGGGATATGGGACCAGTTTCCCAATTTATATGTGTGTGTGTGAAAGATTGATATTTTTGGTCTAAAAGTTCCTAATTGAGATGCTTCTAATTCTAACTTTAATCTAATGACATGCAATTGTATCCTAGTAAAACAGAAATATCTAAGTCTATGCTAACCCGGGGTATAATCTTTCTGTTGTGCGATCTAAAATGATTTCAAATAAAAATTGGTAATAAAGATCATTCAAATATTATAAGAAAAGAATTCAATATAGATAAACCACTTCACATAAAAAGTTAGGTGAAACAGTTGTGAAAAACGTATCACACAGTAAGCTACTCATATATTAAGCACAAATAAATAGCCATCACCGTACAAAAGTGCCAAATGATAACTCAGGAATTCAAGCATTAATATATAAACAACTAAAATTGAATATCACTTTAACACAAAAGATAGAAATAGTTAACAGATAGAAGTACCATTTATAACTAGTTCTACTCATGAGCTTCAAGCGATAACGATTTATCTCTTCTTAATCCAACATCCACTAAGAGTACAGAAGTGCAACATCAGTAGCAGACACTAGATGCAAAAATCAATAAATCTTATTCCATTCATTCATCAAAACCTCCTCAGAGGGTGCAAAAGTGCATGTTCTGAGGATAAGTTTTTGAAAAATTTCTGGACCCTTCTCTAAATGCATGAGAAGAGTTTAAATACTACTAACTACATCTAAAAATAACTTATTTAAAAAAATTCAGGATACGGTTTAAATGACCGTACTTTTTCTAGGAAAATTGAAGTAAAACTATTTCTAAAATTAAATCTAAAAACTAACATCTAACTATTTCTGTATTTGCTCCTTAATGTCGCAAGCAATCAACATTTGCTTGAGAAGAGTCAGATCACTGACTTCAGCCTTTCTTTGCTGCGAAAACGGAATCAGCAGGAGCTGGCACCATCTTTTCGGCGGAATTTATGATGCTTTCGAGAGTCATACCCTAGATGTGTGATTTCACTAAGTACTTTGAAGATATTTCTGACCATTACCGCTAATTTTCGGATTCAGGTTTACCTTTTTACCTTTAGCAAACTTTTTCCGAACTTATGGGGCTTGCAAGTAGCTGAGCAATTAGGAGCTCTCCACTTTGAGAAGTTTTACCCAACACATCGGAAATTGCCTCCGTTCCTCAATCCGAGCTTCCTAGGTGCAATTTTTCCTCTTGCACGCTTTCTTTTAGCAGATGTAAAGTTGCAATTTTGTGAAAATAATGATTCCGTGAGCTCTTGACCCTGAGTCCCAAATTGCCTGTTTTTGATGTCAGCACTGTCCAATACCCATGTAACCATGTCTGTGTAAGGGAGAACTTTGGGCCTTGCTTTTCTCTGGTGCAGGAGTGAGCAAGCTAAACTTGCAGTTGATGCTTCTAAAGAACTTTGGGAGCCCGTAGTAGCCGTAAACTCTGTTGCCTTGGGTTCTCTTCCTCAAGTAGATTATACATGCCTCCTCAAGTTGTAATACCCGCGTCTCTGTTTCTGGTGGTTTCTGTATATAAGGGTGTCATTTATTTGCCTTTAGACATCGAAGCTTTGTCTTTCTTTCCCGTAGTTTCCTGTACACTGCTTCATGCAATTCTTTGCTTTTCGTTCCTGCAGTTTACAAATGAAGTGAGAGTAATAATAAGGAATAATAACAGGAAAAGCTTTTAATGCCGAAGACATATGAAGTATACCACCCTATGTGAACTGGCTTCTTGATAAACCCAATGTCATATTTCATTAATAACTGGAAACCACCTCATTAATTAGCATTAAAGCACATAGCCAGGTCTCATTTTATGAAAAAGTTCTTGAAGAATGAGCCAAAAGATTTTGCGATTGCGTTGTATCGTATAATCGCAATATCGCATGATCGCAATATCACATGATCGCAATATCGCTCTTTCATTCTTTCGTAAGATCACTTTTGTGCTTTATCGCGATATCGCAATATCTCATGGCCGCATTATCGCACTATCTTAAGTACGTATTTCGCGTTAATGTATTTCTTACGAGGTGCAATTTTGCGATATGCGATATCGCATATCGGCGTTTTCTACAGTTTTTCAGCATAAGTGCATTTTAAAGCATGTGATGCGATATATATGTTTTTTAATATGTGATCTCACATCGCAATCTCACATTATTAAAGTTTTGGCTTGTAGGGAGGCATCCTGTTATCCTTTTTGCGATGCGATATTTGTTAAGGATTGATTTCATCTTTCCTCATCACGAAACTTAGACTTTTTAGATTTTTTGAAGATATTTTTCTAAGTTTATGATGGTAAGTTTTATTGAAAAGAAAATGCTAGCACTATTTCACTTTTAAATTTTTTGACTAAGGGTCCCCTACTTATTTAGTATTAGTAATAACACTAAATAAAAAGGGGGGTTGTTGGTGGCCACAACAATTGGCGATTCACTTGGAAGAACCAGTTATCTCTGTCTTTCTATTGAATTTTCTAAGCTTCCAAAACAGAAAATTTTCCAGAAAGTTAAACTTTATTATGGAAAGATAAAGTACATTATGCTTTAAGCTGTCAATGATATTTTGTTTCAACTATTTTCAAATTTGATTATGTGCTTCCTCAAGCTAGTCCTTGTATTTACATCAATCATTACTTGCTTTTTAAACATAAAACAAAGTCTTCTCTGTAAACCAATTTTAAATATGCTCATTTGTCGTAGGTAGAGCCTCTGCTGCTAGCAGGCGTTCATAGCCTCGACAGGGTTATCTGTTACCCAGCAATGATCCTTTATCCTACTTAAAAAAACCTACAATTCTCAAAGAAAAATCCACATCCACACTTATTGCTTTGATTTTCTTTTACTCTTAAAGAACAATGTCTTGGTTTGATAGCCAATTTATGACACAGTCATTCACTTGATTTATAATCTTGTTGAACAAGTTGGCTCGTGATGAGACCCATTGCCTTTTGATTGCAACAATCTTGAGTCATAGCCCTATTGTGATATGCAGTATTGGAAAAGTCAGCAAGTTATAATATATGTGATTATGATAAGCCGGCTCGTGATGAGACCTCTCACTCTTTAAGATAAAGTGTATCCTTGGATTTTTCCTCTGAAAGTTGTGATTTCCTTAGTAGGGAGGAAGTCATTGTTTCCTTAAGATATCTCTGGATGACAATAGTAGAGTTTTTGGAAAGAGCTATTCTACAGAGAATCTTTATTTTGTTATTGATACCTTTCATTGCGCTGATATAAAACAATTTCTCACTAAAGGTCGTTTTCATCAAATTTTATGAAGTTGAAACTAGTATCATATCTAGGCTAGAGTTTTTAACTGTATCTTTCAATAATAAAGATCAATTTTCTAAAAGATTTCCTATTTATACAAGCGAAAGATCAAAATCTGAAAGAGAATTGGTGTCTTTTTTGTAAATACCTAATGTAACCATTCACAACTGGTTTTATTGAAATAAAATCTAATCTACGAAATAAAATAATGATCTTCTAAGGAAAATATTTCTTAAGGATCTGTTTGTTAACAGGTAAAGAATCTCTTTTCCCTGTAAAATCCTACAACATAAAAGTGGACGGACCGATGACTTCTACAATCTGAAAAGGGCCAAGCCACATTCATTGAAATTTTGTATGTTTCCCTTTTTCCTCGTGGGCCTTGTCCCATTTTAAAACTAGATCTCCCATCTGAAAATATTTTCTGGTTATCATGTTTGAATCAAAAGAAGATTTCACTAATGCTTGATGATGAGCATGAGTTCTTTTGGCATGTTCTCGCTGTTCTTATAACTTAATTATTTCCATTTGCTTTAGCTATAAGGAGGAAGTTGGTACTTCATTAATATATTTAACTAAAGATAGAGAGGGAATTGCTAAATGAGTTGGAAGAACCGCTTCTTTTCCATAAACTAAATTGAATGGTGAAGTGCCGATGGAGGCTTTTTTCATTATTCAATCTGCCCATAAGGCATATATTAAAGACTTATGCCAATTTTTATGATTTTGGTCAACCGTTCATTTGATAATCCTGATTAGGTTTTTATTTGTAGATTCAGTTAACCCATTCCCCTGTGGATAGTAATTGGCAGAATATTTCAGTTTGA
Source organism: Pinus taeda (assembly GCA_000404065.3). Lineage (NCBI taxonomy): Eukaryota > Viridiplantae > Streptophyta > Pinopsida > Pinales > Pinaceae > Pinus > Pinus taeda. The sequence goes on along the minus strand of APFE030660243.1, from coordinate 78,297 downwards.
AACCTCTTTTAAGTGAAAATTCAGTCATTGCATTTCCAGAAAAGTAAGATGCATTGTCAAACATTAAAGCTGAAGGCAATCCAAACCTGGTGATTAGTAATTTATCTATGAATTCAATGATATGTTTAGCATTAGCCGTCTTGAGTGGAATTGCTTCTACCGATTTAGTAAAGTAGTCTGTTGTTGTAAGGATATATCTATGCTATTTAGAAGAGTGAGGAACAATCTCACCTATTATGTCCAGTCCCCACTGATCAAAAGGTCACTCAATGTTGACTGGTTGTAGTGGCAAGGATTGTTTCTTCTCTCTCCCAGTAGCAGTTTGGCAGACTTGACATTTACTCATGTAATTGTGCAAGTCTTTGAATAATGTGGGCCAGTAATAGCCTGTGCGTAAGATTTTATGTGCAGTAGCGTCTACAACATAATGTCCGCCTGCTGGCCCATCATGAAGTTCCTGCAAAACTTTTTTAGCTTCAGATTCCTCAAGACGTCTAAGAAGAACATAATCATAATTTATTCTAAAAAGAACATTGTTCAGGAGCTGATGTTGTTTGGCTTTCAACCTTAGAGCTCTTTTCTTGGTATGATCGAGGTGTGAATGAGCATATCCATTCTTTAGATAATAAATGATATCAACATATAATGATTCATTTTCGTTTAGGCTTACCTCGTACATTTGTATGTCTGCAGATGGAATTTCATATATAAGCGATGCTCTGGCCAGCATTTTTCAAAAGCCTCGACCTTTTAAAATGCTTGCTAGTTTGATTTCTACGTCATATTCCTCTAAAGAAGTAACCCAATTGGCTCTTTTCTCACCCACATCTTTTTGCACTAAAAGGTTCCTTACCACTGGAAAAGGTACAATGATTTTGGTATAGGTTTTAAGTAGAAAGGGTCTGAAGTATTTGATTGCTTTGAAAACAGCATAAGCCTGTTTCTCCACATATGAATAATTTAATTCAGCCCCCTGTAGATTTGAACTAAAAAAGGCAATCAGAGCTTCTGTTTTTTCTTGATTGGCTTGAGTGAGTATCGCTGCGTACGACCTGTCAGAGGCAAATGTATATAAAATAAAAGGCTCTGAAAAATTTGGAGTTGCTAAAGATGGAACATTAATAATTTCTTGTTTGACACGATTCTTGAAAAATCTGGAACAAATCTCTTTACAAAGTTTATTTGACCGAGGAAAGATTGCATGGTTTTTTTGTTGTGAGGTAGGGATATTTCAGAAATCTCTTTAATTCTGTTAGGATCAATGTGAATTCCAAATTTAGACACTATGAATCCTAAAAGTTTTCCTTCACTTAATGCGAGAAAGGACTTTTTTAGGTTAAGTGAAATTCCATACCTGAGACAAGGTTGGAAGATTTGTTTGAGATCTCTGAGATGGTTGCTTCGTTTCTTGGAATAGACAATTATATCATCCAAGTAGATTACCATAGACTTATTAACTAAACCTTTGAATGCGATGTCCATCGCTCTCTGAAATGTGGCACCAGCATTAATCAGGCCAAAAGGCATATTTTGATATGCGTAGGTACCCCATTTGGTTCTAAATGTTGTTTTTAATTGATCATCAGGATGTACCAACACTTGATTGTATCCTGAAAAGCCATCCAGAAAGGACATTAATTCTGACCCCGCAACTTCCTGCAAAATTTGCTCCATAGGAGGCAAAGGAAAATTATCCTTTTGGCAGGCTTTATTAAGATTTCGAAAGTCAATGCAGATTCTAATATCTCCATTTTTCTTTCTAATGGGAACCATATTGGAAACCCATTTGGAGTGTCGAATGGGAAAGATTATTTTGGCTTTCAATAATTTGTTGAGTTTAGATTTGATCTGGTTTTCTAGATTGGGATGGATTTTTCTCAACTTCTGTTGGACTGGTTTTTCGTCGTTCATCATTGGAATGGTATGTTGGATGATAGAAGTGTCATACATTTTAAGTTCATCATAGTTCCAAGAAAAAACATTTTTGTATTGTCTCAAATGCTAATTTCTCTTCAGGAGTTCGGCCAAGGCCTAGATTGATGTTTTGTGGTTTGGTATCGGTTCCCAGATTTACTAATTCGTAATTTAAAGTTCAAATTTGGAGTTTCGAATTGGTAGATCTTTTAAACCGATCTTTCAAATCATAAAGGTCTTCTAATTTGACTACCGACTTAGGCATAACATTGTTAGTGCTATCTTGTTGCAATTGTCGATCATGTTGGTCTTCGTCAATTATTTGATTGGTATAAGATCCTTCGGATGTGAGAAAAATCACGATATCAGGATCGTCGTTGAATATTCTCCAATTTGTGATGCTATCAGGAATAGAAGGTCTAAATATTAATTCTATTGAGAATCTATCTAGACTAAAATCTTCTGAAGGGATAAGTTTAGAAGCTACGTTAGCCAATAGGTCTGCACTTGCATTCTGGAGTCCGGGGATTGATGAAATATTAAATTCTATAAAGTGCTCGGTCAGATATTGAACTAAAGATTGATAATGTTTTAAATGACCTGATAAGCAATGTATAGTATTAGTACCTGTCTAACTACAATTTCAGAATCTCCGAAGACTTGAAGGTATTTGACATCTAATCTAATTGCTTTGTACAACCCTCGGACTAAAGCTTCGTATTCTGTTGTATTGTTGGTGCAATCAAATTCGAGTTTGCAAGTTAACATAGTTTTATCTCCTTTTGGACTAACTAGCACACATTCTGCTCCTGCTCCTTCGTTAGATTTAGAACCATCAAAAAATAATTTCCAAAATAAAGATTTATTTACAGGATTATCTAAAAAAGTGATACATTTTGAACCATCCATTTGAGAAAAATTTTCGACTTGGGATAAAACAGAATGTTCTAAATAAGATGACGTATGAGCATTAAAATTCCCTAGGAAAGAATCCATTGAGTAATTGCCACTAATACTGTTGTTATATGCTACTGGTTCATTTTCCCCCTCTAGCTCCGTTAATATGTATTTCTGGTGTCTTTCTCGTTCAACTTTTATTTGATTGGGTTTACCATTGTAAGGCAACCACATGTGAGACCAATCAGTTGCGAAGTATCCATGAAGTTTTTCTGACCAATCCCTGCTAAGAATTATGCCATAAAATTCTAGAATGTTAGCATCTAGTATATCTATAACTTGACATACCTTTGAGTTGGATGGCAGCCTTATGGTAAGCTGATTTAACTCGCCAATCACTTCAACTTGCGATCGATCTAGCTGGACTATGCGCACAACAGACTTCTGCGGTTGAACGTTCAATTTTGTACATATTGACTTTGGAAAAATATTCGATGAAGCTCCTAAATCCACTAAGAAATTATGCACATTTTTATTAAAAATTTCATAAGTAAGAAGAAAGGGAGGAGTATGAGATCTCGATCTTCCTTCAATTAATGCAACGTCATTTGGATCAATCTTGTTAATCACATTACTCGGAGGTCTTTCCATATCATGGGAAGCTTGAGAAATTATAGCGGAAGGCAAAGGTGCAACTGGCACAACATGTAACTCTTTCAAAAGTATCTTTTGTTGATGTTTTAACTTGCTCAATTCATAAAGGGTGATATTGGCCCTAGTCTTTTTCATATCTTCTAAAATATTATACTCCATTTCATCCGAAACAATTAGCGTTTAAGATGGAGTAGACGAATCTATTTGGACTGGGCTGGTTTGAGTCACTTTGGGTGTCATTTTCTTGGCTGCGACTTTATCCTTCGTCGTCAAGCTTGCGCTCTTTGGCTTAGGGGTAGTTTGAGGAGGATCAAGCTGATTTCTACTTCGTGTATTAACCGGGAATGCTTCTTGATCCTCTTCTTGTGGGAGGATGAAATCCCACATAACTTGTAGTTCTACAACTTCTTCTTCAGCGGTTTTCCCTTCAGTAGCGATTTCCTCTTCTTCTTCCTCAGATTTAGCATTTGTAATAGCATTGGGAGGCTTTGAATCAGTTGAAGGGTTTCCCTTAAAAGCTCTGTAGGGATTTTTTGGAGAAGTTTCTACCACTTGCTTCTTGATGTCGACCATCTTGTTAGAGATGGTCTTCAAAACTTTTTGCAATCCTTCTAAATTGAATGGATCTTTGGATTGTTTTTTCTTGGGATCTTCTTTGACAATAACTTTCTTTGATTTCCTTTCCTCTATTGCAGTTTTCTTTTCTAGGGCTATTATACGCTTCTCTACTGCTATCGCTTCTTTCATGTTTTCGTCTAAAGTTGTTTTGTTAGCCCTGTCCATGAAGATTTCTATATTTGATGGTAAAGCGGCGATATACCATTCACTTCTTACTTCTTCGCTGGGCTTGGAAGCAGTAGGAATTTTGTTTAACAGTTTATTGAAATTTGAATTGAAATCTTTGATGAGCTCTTTTGACTATGCTCTTAGATTTGACAGGTCACTGATTAACGTCACCGTAGATCTATCATCACCAAATTTAGTGAGGAATTGTTCCTGGAAGATATCCCAACTGGTGATAGATCCAGATGTTAGCGAAAAATACCATGATCCGGCTATTCCCTGAAGAGTATAAGGAAAGAGTCGAATGACAGCATCTTCATTGGTAACTCCATTAAGATTTATGGATAGCATAAAATTATTAATGTGCTCTTCCGCTAGCATGCCTTCTTCTGGATTAAACTTAGGCATCCATTTTCCAAGATGGGCTGGCAGTTGACTCAAGGGCGCAGGCATTAAGACTACCCTTGGGTTGTTCCATGGAGATTGAGACATCGCTGATCTACTAATGGAAGGAAGTGCAAAAGATGATCCCTGAGGTTGAGGAAATGAGGGTATTATAACTCTGAATGATTGAGTAGGAGATGTAGAAATACCAGTAGGTTGGTGGACAATGATCTGAAGTGGTGGAGTGGATGGTTGACTTCGTGGTGAGGAAGTTGAGATGGATGATGATGATGAAAGAGTCTCACTATCGAACTCCTTCGGTGATTTCCTTGCTCTTTTCCTAGTGGGTAGAGGTAATTCAGTTGGCTGAACACCAAACTTTTCACTCTTTAATCTGGTCAAAGGATGAGCAGGGTTATATTGCAAAGTCACGCTGCCTTGAGATTTATCAGATCTTGGAGGAGATATAGAAAATACTTGAAGTTTTTGAATTAAAGATTCAACTACAGGAGGTTCAATAGTAGATTGTTCTGAAATGTTATGGTTTGTAGTAGCGACTGTTGATACTATGACTTCTGGATATGGATTTACAGATTCTAAATGTAATGGAGAAGTTGGGGGAGATGGTGAGGGCAATTTACTCTTAGAATGGTATTTTGATTTGGACTTACTTGCCATTCAGTTTGAAGCCCTCCTTCTAGCACCAAATATGTTGAAGCCCCGAAAATCGGGTCAATAACAAGGGGGATACCCGCCCGGTCCGAACCTTGATTGGCAGCTCCTTTTCCGTTTGGTATAGCGGGTCCGACTGGGGATATGGGACCAGTTTCCCAATTTATATGTTTGTGTGTGAAAGATTGATATTTCTAGTCTAACAGTTCCTAATTGAGATGCTTCTAATTCTAACTTTAATCTAATGACATTCAATTGTATCCTAGTAAAACAAAAATATCTAAGTCTATGCTAACCCGGGGTGTAATCTTTCTGTTGTGTGATCTAAAATGATTTCAAATAGAATTGGTAATAAAGATCATTCAACTATTATAAGAAAATAATTCAATATAGATAAACCACTTCACATAAAAAGTTAGGTAAAGAAGTTGTTAAAAACTTATCACACAGTAAGCTACTCATATATTAAGCACAAATAAATAGCTATCACCATACAAAAGTGCGAAATGATAACTCAGGAATTCAAGCATTAATATATAAACAACTGAAATTGAATATCACTTTAACACAAAAGATAGAAATAGTTAAGAGATAGAAGTACCATTTATAACTAGTTCTACTCATGAGCTTCAAGCGATAACGATTTATCTCTTCTTAATCTAACATCCACTAAGAGAAAGGAAAATTTTAAGGATGGAAAATTTTCTTGAACTTTAAAAAATTGGCGAATCTCACTAATCCCTAATATGAAAACTATAAAATGTTCATTGATATATTTGTAAAATTATTCAAATTTATAATCACTTTATATATAGTCTTTATATAACATTGGCGATTTTTAAGGTAAAATAATTTTATATTATAAAATTTGGGCGAATCATCTTTATAAAAAATGGGTATTGGCGAATCTTTTTGTGGAAAAATAATGGAAAACTAGCCCACTGGGCGAATATTAGCCCCTAAAATTTTCCATGACTAAGAGTACAGAAGTGCAACAACAGTAGCAGACACTAGATGCAAAAATCAATAAATCATGTTCCATCCATTCATCAAAACCTCCTCAGAGGGTGCAAAAGTGCATGTTCTGAGGATAAGTTTTTGATAAATTTCTGGACCCTTCTCTAAATGCATGAGAAGGGTTTAAATACTACTAACTACATCTAAAAATAACTTATTTACAAAAATTCAGGATACGGTTTAAATGACCGTCCTTTTTCTAGGCAAAATGAAGTAAAACTATTTCTAAAATTAAATCTAAAAACTAACATCTAACTATTTCTTTATTTGCTCCTTAATGTCGCAAGCATTCAGCATTTGCTTGAGAAGAGTCGGCTGAATAAATTCAGCCTTTCTTTGCTATGAAAATGGAATCAGTAGGAGTTGGCACCATCTTTTCAGCGGAATTTATGATTCTTTCGAGAGTCATACCCTGGCTGTGTGATTTCACTAAGTACTTTGAAGATATTTTTGACCATTACCGCTAATTTTCGGATTCAGGTTTACCTTTTAACTTTAGCAAACTTTTTCCTAATTTCTGGGGCTTGCAAGTAGCTGAGCAATTAGGAGCTCTCCACTTTGAGAAGTTTTACCCAGCGCATCAGAAACTACCTTTATTCCTCAATCCGGGCTTCCTAGGTGCGATTTTCCCTCTTCCGCACTTTCTTTCAACAGATGTAAAGTTGAAAATAATGATTCCGCGAGCTCTTGACCCTAAGTCCCAAATTTCCTGTTTTTGATGTTAGTGTTGTCCAGTACCCATGTAACCATGTCTGTGTAAGGGAGAACTTTGGGCCCTGCTTTTCTCCGGTGCAGGAGTGAGCAAGCTAAACTTGTAGTTGATGCTTCTGAAGAACTTTGGGAGCCCGTAGTAGCTGTAAACTCTGTTGCCTTGGGTTCTCTTCCTCAAGTAGATTATGCATGCCTCCTTAAGTAGTAATACCCACGTCTTTGTTTCTGGTGGTTTCTGTATATAAAGGTGCCATTTCTTTGCCTTTAGACATTGGAGCTTTGTCTTTCTTTCCAGTAGTTTCCTGTACACTGCTTCATGCAATTCTTTTCTTTTCGTTCCTGCAGTTTATAAATGAAGTGAGAGTAATAATAAGGAATAATAACAGGAAAATCTTTTAATGCCAAAGAAATATGAATTATACCACCCTACGTGAATTGGCTTCTTGATAAACCCAAAGTCATATTTCATTAATAACTGGCAACCACCTCATTAATTAGCATTAAAGCGTATAGCCAGGTCTCATTTTATGAAAAAGTTCTTGAAGAATGAGCCGAAAGATTTTGCGATGGCGTTGTATTCTATAATCGCAATATCGCATGATCGCAATATCGCATGATCACAATATCGCATGATCGCAATATCTCTCTTTCATTCTTTCGTAAGATCGCTTTTGTGCTTTATCGCGATATCACGATATCACAATATCGCATGGTGGCATTATCGCAATATCTTAAGTATGCGTATTTCGCGTTAATGTATTTCTTGTGAGGTGCGATTTTGCGATATGCGATATCGCATCGTCATTTTCTGCGGTTTTTCAGCATAAGTGTGTTTTAAAGCATGCGATCCGATATATATGTTTTTTAATATGTGATCTCGCATCGCAATCTCGCATTCTTAAAGTTTTGGCTTGTAGGGAGGCATCCTGTTATCCTTTTTGCGATGCGATATTCGTTAAGGAGTGATTCCATATTTCCTCATCATGAAACTTAGACTTTTTATATTTTTCGAAGATATTTTTCTAAGTTTATGATGGTAAGTTTTATTGAAAAGAAAATGCTAGCACTATTTCACTTTTAAATTTTTTGGCTAAGGGTCCCCTACTTATTTAGTATTAGTAACAACACTAAATAAAAAGGGGGGTTGTTGGTGGCCACAACAAAGGGAAAACCAAATTCTCTATGTCCATTGCTTCATTGTGCACCATTATATGATGCAAACTCCCACCACCCCACTAGAACCCATTTTTTCAATCTAACGACATGATCCCATAAGTCATCTACCCCAAGATTAGCTTTTGAATTTCATCTTGAGCCTTAATGGGATTTCTCTTCCTATGCTTTTCCTTACGATTATGGGTGACTTTTGCTTATATAAGGGATACGTTAGTCTCATTTTCAATATCATGTCTGATAGAAATGCCATGGTTGGGCACAGGAGTTGAATTTGAATGTGTTTTTTACCCTTTTTCTTTTTCTTTTTCTTTCTTTATTTTTCTTTTTTTTCCCAAAAAATTCCTATTACACTCATTTAACAAATCCTTACCAAATTATGTACAGATTCAACTAAAAAATATACTAAAATAACCCCAATACACTCATTTCACAAATCTCTAACAAATTATATACAAATTCAACTAAAAAATATACTAAAATAACCCCAAAACCTATAACACATAGATTACAAGTTAGCTTCGAGGCGGGGGAATTTCCTATACGGTCAAAAGTGGCCGAATTCTAGGCAAAACAATTCCAACAAATATTGTAGTGGCAGTGTTTGAATCATTTTTTTATGGTGGAAATGGAGTCAGCACCATCAAAAACCTTTGGGGCACCCAAAATCTTGAAATTTGACAACTGTAACCTGGATTTACAAAAATCTATGCTGGATTTTATCAAAATGTTGCCAGAATTTCCGTGATTTTCATCAGTTCAATGAAAGCCAAGAAGAAATAAAAGAAGAAATGCTCCATCATTTTTCAAAACATCCAAGAATACATTGGTTCAATGAAAGAATCCATCGATACGTGAGACTGTTTCATATTGGGTTGTGCCCCAGTGTTGAGTATGAAGTTCGGTAATGATGGGTATGAATTTTTGAGAAGATGTTGTTTTTAGTTGTGGCTTGAACATAAAACATATTGAATGTGGTGTACTAGGGATTGAACTGAATGGGGCATGGGAGAATGACAAATGTGGGACTGGGTAAACTGGGTGGGAATGGGAATGGAAGACTAGGGCTAAGCGAATATAAACATCTTGGCCCGCATACATAGTCTGGGTACCTCGATTGCTAGTCATTGATATTCTCTTCAATTGTTGTGGGTGGGAATTAATTTGAATCATAAATGATGAGTGGTTTGGTAAACATCCAGTTGTTTTCCTTGAACCAACATTATCCTACTAAGTTATAAATCGAAGGAATGGAATGAGCTAACTTCCAGTTGTTAACATAAATCGGTCAATGTTTTGGTTGGAATCCTAGCATACAACCGGAATTTATTTCAATTCTATAGACCAAAGAATGCTCAAGAGCCATTACCCATTTACCCAGCCGTGGAGAACTGCCTTTCCTACTGTCAAAGCCTTTTCCCTTGTAGATTTTCTCTCTAACCTACCAAAATATGTTGTTGATCCACCTCTCAACAATGATCTCCCTAGTGAACACTTGTTCAACATTTCATTAAACGATCCTTGGTATGGGGATATCCTTGTGTACTTAACCACACAAAATCTCAGCCCTCACCTCTCTCATGATGATTGATGATGTATTCATCAATAAGCTCCCCATTACCTCCTTATCACCAATGTTTTATATTGACGAGGAGTCACACTGTTCTTTGTCATTGATTAACTTTTGAAGAGGTACGTTAAGTGACTTGACCAATGAGAGAGGTTGAACGGGTCTTAAATGACTATCTTAGTGTGCCATTTGGTGGCCATTCCAAGATTTTTAAGGGAGATGGACAACCTTTCACTATACTTCTAGATATGCCTTCCCCTGGTATCCTTCAGTGCAAGTGTGCTCCTGGAATATAGAGAATCTGGTACTCGGGTGGTGGGTTAAGAGTTTTCCTTAGAGTAATTCAGTTCAAGTAAGTCAATTCCTAGAGACAAGTGACTCCATTTCATTATTGGGATTACTAGTGAGTTGCTTTATTATACGTAATTATTGAATAGTTCAATGCCTAAAGAATTTGACGAGAAATGGGTTCAGTTCAGAGATTGCGTTTTCAATAATTTTGATTTGCCATAATTTTTTGTGACCCATGTATAGAGGAGAACATGTCTTATTCTTTGAGGCTTTGTCGAGTTAGAATCTCGCCACTTAAAAGGAATTTAATCCACATTTATTAAGCATAGTAAAGGCTTAATGGAACCCCATAGGAATAGAAGAATGATATACGGTAAGAAAGATGAGGTAGGCATGGGATACTCTATGCTTATAACAGAACCAACTAGCTATTCTCTAGCTACCTTTACTTATGTTGACAAGGTGGTAGGGTGAAAAAAAAAAAATTCTAGGGTCACTAACCCCCTTAGGCCCACTGTAGCCCCCCAAACCACTGCTTGCATTGAGATTCCACCTCCTTGCACCCTTTGCGACGTCCAATGCAACATAACTAACATCTTCTCTACACTCCCAGAGTTAAGGAACCTTCTACAGCTTCCAGTGGTGGTCCTTCTTTTGCCGACCCCACCAACTGGGGGCACTCCCCCATTGCTTCCGAAGGAACCTACCAAGGCGTGTAATGAAACATTGCACACTAACAACCCTTGTGTCTTATCCCAAACATTTGGTCATTACACTCACAACTGTAAGTAACTCCTACATTTTTAAACTACCCTAGCTGTTGTTCAACATATTCCTATGCTGGTGAGTCTCCAAGTTTATCTTAGTCATTGCGTGTGCCCCCCACCACCCGTTGATTCTATAACTATCTATCACATCTCTACATCAGTAGGTTCTATGTCCTATGACGATTCTTCAATTTCCTCGGGCATCGACATTAGTCCACCTCCTTTTGGTGCATCGAAAACCTTACCATGGTTGGAGCCTCACTCCATCAATATTGTCTCCTCATCTATTGGATTAGGGGGTCCTAACTTAGGTTCAGAGTTAGTTGTGCCAACCAACAAATCCCTACAATACTAGCCCTTTCGGAAATAACCCGCATAGCGCAGACTACTGTCTCAACCGAAGCAGTATGGGGGGATGCAAGAACCAAGTTTCTACATCCAAAGACTAGTGTGATATCTTCCAGCTCCTTAGATCTACCTTCGCGCATCTTATTACATTCCTAGGGCACACTGCTGCATCTCTATCAAAATGGCTTCAGACCTTTGCAAAGGTTGACGATCGGTCTTTGCAAACCTTTAATAGTCAATCTATCTACTTACGCGCATCAAAGATCAGTCCTAAATTAGGGTTCGCGCAAATTTACTTAAGTTATTAGTAAACCTCAAAGTCTTCAAAAAATTACTTAAACATGGATTACATACATCATTAACAGTTATTCAAGAGAATTGCGCAACATTTAACCAATATTCTGTAAAACACATCATTCATAGACAACATATATCATAAACAGAAGTAAATAGAAATACGCAAGAGTTCTTCAGAAACTGTCTTTATTGATCTTCAATTCAAGATTACAGACTCAAAACTACTATGTGCATATAGTTGCAGGGGTCTGCGCACTCAGCGGTGGACTCTATCTAGGCTTCTGCGCACTCAGTTGCAGATCCTTTCTTCTTCTATCTGACCCACTTCTCTTCACTATCAATTTTATTCTATCTACCCATTGCTTATCAATCTATTGCCTTAGACTCTCTAAGGCACACCTATTTATAGCCTTTTTCATACAATTCCATGGTCTGTGGACAATGGGTGGATCTCAAAACTAAATCAAACTTTACATAAAACAAGGGGCTAAAACCCTTTGACTCCTACTCATCTACATGCTCTGCATCCACAAATTGTGGAGACTTTACATTAATTACAAGATTGTATCAAAACTTGAGTTATTTAAACCCCAAAAATGACCCAGGGGACCCCATCCCAATAGGCCCCTAACACAAAGATCGTGACTCGCCCTCGAGTCACTCGGTTGGCGCTGTGATCTTACTACGAAGATCCCCAGCTCCACTTGGATCGCTGGAACTTCAGCAGCGCTCTACATTGATGCCTGCTTGACATCCTCAACCAATTTTTCTGTAGGTGTTCCTTCTACGGCCAATCTCATTGTTTGTTGTTTCTGCTACAACCCTTTAAGCTTATCCTAAATGTTAGTCATGACTTGATAAGCTGCTTCTAACCAAGGCTGCAACTTGGCCTTTAGCAAGGCCTCATTCTTCTACGCTTCCTCCACATGTGCTAGGAGCTACCTTCCTTCTTGTAATTTATCAAGGTGCTATGATGGCACTATGGAGCATGCAGTCGCCTTGACTTCATCATATTGTCGTTGCAGCTCCTTGACCTCTATGTTCAATATCTGCAGGTTTGAATCCTCCTACAAATTAGTCACTATCTCCATAGATTTCTTGAACAATTTCGTACAGGCAGTGACTATGGCATCTAATGTAGCCATGCTTTCCTTTGCTATGACTTCGTGCTGCTCCCGAACCTTAGGCGGAGTCATGGGCTGCAAATTTAATTGTTGCTCTATGATCTTCATGTTGAGCTCAAACTAGACTCGACCAACCTCTTCTTTAGCCTTGCGCACACCAGTGGCTAGTTTTTTTTATCTTTGCTTATGGTTGTGCATCCTCTGGGATGTGAAGTTTAGATACTGTTTTGCATGCCTCTACTACTGAATTACACATCTGAATTGCCTCATTTTCCTTCAAATCCTATGTCTTTTTAGCGAACATATGCTCATTGTTCACTCTTTACTCACTGATGAGGTTGAAGGCGCACTGCTCCCGGGCTCTCAATTCATCTGCCACCCCTTCATGCAGCGCGTGGAGGGTCTCATTGGAAAGCGCCGCTATATTCAATTGAATGTTTTTGATAGTACTCAGGATAATGTGATCATCGGAAAACTCTACATGAATGGACCCGTCTGGTAACACGATATTTTTGAGATCCAAAGTCCTTACTAGCTCCGTTACTTGGCTTGTCCCAAGTGCCAAGCTCGCTTGCTCTGTGCTCGCTTTTCTGGTGCCCACCTATATTATGATTGCCTAGATTTGCATCTCATGCAGATACTTTTGGACACTCCCCAGTGTTTGCATGTAGTGTTGCTCAAACCACTGCAGCACTTCGGTTGTAGTATCCCTCATTTTATCCCTGATCTCATCGAGATCGCCTTCTGTTAACACCATGGCATCAACCTGTGACTTATTTGATTTTTGATTTTTCCTTGTACCACCATGTTGTTCCTTGCTATGTTTCTTCAGAATGAATGGGATGCTTTGCCCCTCATCTCCTCTACCACCTTGCCCTAAAATTTCTTCCTCCTCTATCTCTGGCGAAGGTGACTTGTCACCTTTTTCTGACTCGTGTTGTTCCTATTCCAATTACTCCTTGGCAACATGTTCTTGCTCCACACAAGCCTTTTCAGCGGCTTCCTTCTTTTTTTGTGCTACCTAATTATGCACAACCTGCTTAGTTTCCTCCTTTATTTTCTACGCGGCAGAACTCTCTGCACCTATGCTTGGCCTCGCAGCTAAGTCTAACAGGGCACGCCATTCTACAGGCCATTTCGCTATAACCTCCTATACATCCATCTCTAACACTAAGTAGGACAAGTCATGCCATTTCTGGTCTGGGTCCTTCCGCACCTAGATATATACCCTATGGAAGTCAGCCTTGAATGTCGCGTAGGCTAACAAATGCGTGAAAAAGGTTGGGGAGAACCTCAGGTGCTAATTGATGGCCATGCAGATACTCATTTCCATAAGAACCCAAAATATCTTTGTCTCAGTAATTCGTGCAACATCCTTTGTAGCCCATAAGGAAGCGAATTAGCTACTTCCATCAATCCTTCCTCAAGCGAAGGAAATTGGCTATCCTTCGGCAATTCCCATACAACTAACACAATGGACGGTAATAACCAAGTGTAATGAAATGGCTTGGCTTCATCCTGGGCCTCACGACAATTTGCCAAGAACTCCTGATAGAGGTATCTTTCCCAATTAAAATGTACACCTTTCGTGCACTGTGCAACTAGGGAAACTACGGGTGTCAGAACTTCGTTCACACGAAATTTCCTCATCACCTTCCCTACTAAGATTTGGGTGGGAAATTGAAACGTTAGGTCAATTATAGAAAGAATTGAATATCCTCGTGACCTTTTGAGGAGGACGTAATCCCTCTTCATTCTCTCTGCAAGATCGTTTTCCCCAGTCTTTCCACCAAACTCCTTGGTCGGGTTCACGCCTTTATAAGGTAGGTGTGTAATTCTATGAATGAGCATATCTGTGATGGGGATAGGCCCTCCTAGCCATAGACACCCATCATGCACCGATGTGAGTAGCTGGTGCAAACATATTGTGTTAATGGGGGTGTGGTGATAATGTGGCACCCATAGCAAATTAAGAAACCTTGAATGCTCAAAACCATGGACCTATTCCTCTGTTTCCAATTCTTTCACACCTGATTTTGCATAATAAACCCCTCTCATATACTTATCTGTAGCCAAATGTGGAAACCGAGTGTGATCTACGAGGTCCCAATCCTCCATTTCCAACAGCAGGATCCTTGTGAGCAGCAGACCTTCAAAATGGACTTGCTCATGTAGCAGGGCTGTGGAAATGGTGAACTTCTCAGAATCTGGATCCTTTGTGACCTTCGCTTTTCCCTTTCATGGAGGGATATACTCGGTTAGCCTGGTTATGGATTCTACCCCTTCAACATCAATGTCTTCTATTCCCTGGCCTTCTTCTGCCTCCAAGTCCACTACTTTCTCCAGCTGCTTATCTTTCTTCTATTTCTGGATTTCGGTATGCTTCCTTGGGTAAGTGCACATCGGCACCGGCTTCTTTGCTTGTCCTTCTTTGATTTGGTTGATTGGGTTTTTCTGCTAGGGGTAGGCTTCGGCCTAGGCAACCTTAGCGTCATAGGCATAGGAGCCAGAGCTTCCATACTTACAAATTTCAGGGCAGTTGCCTCAGAGGAAACATCACCAGTACTCATAGTTTCAGCAGGGCTGGGTGCAAGAACTTTTTCAAGAATAAACTGTTGGTTTATCTCAGCCAACTTAGCAAATGTGGGGCTTGCGACTAAATCTTCCCAAGCCGATCGGTTCATAGGTGACAGACAACAAATTTCACTAATAATTCTGAGAGCGCAAAGTGTTCTCTGTTGGACTAGCTCGCATAATTTATAGGGAGTTTTGGATTCAAATCCAACCATTCCCCCCAAATTCTGACAATGAATGTTGTTTTCACGGCATATCTTCAAATGTTTTTCCCTTAAATGCTGCCATCTCGCTCATCTTCTAGTCGTCAAGTCATGAACAGTAACTCCAACATCACTTTTCTGTTGTGTTGTGCAACACCTTCCTCTATGTCACAACTTCCTATGTGCAACTCCTTGGATTGCATCTTCGTCATTGTCCACGTAGCCTACTCACTGCGTTGTCCTCCAAACCTGACAATGTAGTTTATAGTCCCACGCTCCTTTGCAACTTCTTGGATCACTAAGACTGTCCTGCCACCATATAGTCATTGTGCAGGATCCCCTGTATACAACTTCAATCTACTCCCATTCACTCTTCCCAGGAAAGGTTCCCCATTCAGCTTCACGAGCTAAACTATACCTCCATTCGTAATTTGTTTGATAATATATGGTCCTAGCCAATGCATCTGGAATTTACCTAGAAATTTGGTGAATTTAATATCGTATAACAAGACAAGATCATTTACCTTGAACGTTTGAAGCTTGATGTGGCAATCGTGCCATGCTTTTTCGCATTCCATTTGTACTTGTTGATGAAATCCTACTAAAAAGCGATCCTCTTCAAGTTCCATCAACTGCGCGAGCCGTTCCTCCAAGGCCTTATGATCTGCCATACCCGTGAGAGATGCTATGCGCATACTATGCACAATGTATTCCATCAGCATTACAACTTCTACACCATATACCAATCTGAATGGTGTTTTTCTTGTCAGCGTCTTACAAGTAGTCCTATAAGCCCATAGTACTGCAAGTACTTGCACATCCTAGTCATTTCGTTGTGCGTTGCATATCTTTATCGGCGCTTTCTCCAAAATCTTATTAAAGGCTACAACCATCCCATTGGCCTGTGGGTGATATGATGTACTCTTCTAATGGTATACCTGAAATTCTTCAGTCAATGCGCTGATCGTTTCGTTCAAAAAGTGCGTACCTCTATCACTCATCAACACTTTCGGGCAGCCAAATTTGGTTAAGACATATTCAAACAAAAACTTTGTTATCGCAGCCCCTATACAATCCTTAACCGGTTGTGCTTCTTCCCATCTGGTTAGATATTCCATCCCAGTGATGATATAGCATGCACCTGTTTTCTCTCCTGGGGTCTGAATTGGCCCAACAAAATCAATCGCCCATTTCTCAAATGGTTGTAAATATACTTGAGGATGCAATGGCAATTCATACCTTCATGATGGTCTACTAGTTCTTTGACATGCATCACATGCCTTACAGTATGCCTTGGAATCTTGTGCAGCGTTGGCCACTATATACCTGCGCACAAAGTCTTCTACACATTCATCTTGCCTGCATAATGACCTCTTGTAGCTCCCCCATGAGCTTCAGAAAGAAAGCTATCCCACTTAATATCTGGCACATATCTTCGCAATATTTCATCTACACCCATATTATACAAATGTCCCGCAATAACTAAAAAAATTGTCACGTGCACTACTAATTCCTTCTTTTTCTGACTTGTATATCCTTCTTGTGCCATCCCCATAGTCAAGGAGTGAATAATGTCTACAAAATGATTATTTGCTATGTGCATCGCAAAGAGTTGTGCATCTAGCAACCCTTCCTCTAGATTATTGGGTTATTCACCTATTTCGATCTGCGACAGATGGTCAAGTCTTGTGTTTAACCTTGCTTGCTTCACAATGACTTCAAAGTCATACTCCTAAAATAATAGCAACCATCTGTAGATCTTCACCCCAAACATAAGCTTATTGACCAGGTATTTCAAGGCAGAATGATATGTGTACATTTTTAAATGCCCTCCTAATAGATAATGCCTGAATTTTTGCAGTGCGTACACCATGGCCAATCCTTCGCGCTTAGTTGTTGAATAATTTTCTCGGCCTTCAATAATTTTTTTAAATTAGGTATGTTCTATGCTAAGAGAAATTTATTTCAATTTTCATAGTTAGCTCCATATCTTTTCTAGATTAGCAATCACATCAGCATTAAAATAAATTGTAGATAGAACATAAACATAAATCGCAAAGGACAAGCCAAGACAAGAGGACACAAGATGTGGTGACAGCCAGGGACAAACCCCAATGTGTGGAAACCCTTGATAAATTCTTCTTCTATGTTTCAATAGTTCAGCAGAGAGAGAGATATAGAGTACAATGATTTCAAGTCAATACTTGACTTGCCAAAATAGGATATCAGACATCATAGAACTTCACCATGAAGATGACACAATGAGGTTGCAGATCTAATCCCAAGGACTGAAAATATGCAGCAGATGAATAGCTCAGTCAATTACTCAAATTACTAAGCTTTCCTTCTATAAGACTCTCCTTCCTTTGTTGCTTCACTAATCATGTCAAGGCTACTAATCTGGTACCTTTCATAAAGATTGGTGCATGGTAGACCTGGTCATTTGTTAGGGCACAAACTCTAAGAGCCACAACACCTTAAACATACTCCACAGTTCACCTGATTACTGCGGCTAGCCTTCATACAATCCTCCAATGATACACTACCTTATAAGGCTACTTACCTTCTGAATGCAACTACTAAAATGGCCTCCAACTGCTGGCTATGGCCTGCGGCCTAGAGCAGTAGTGGATTGTAGCTTTAGTCCCTTCAAATAGTGATCCAAACAGCCTCTTAAACAATTGTCCCTAGCTCCTCCTTTTTGTGGATTCTTCTGCCCAGCATACTGAGATCAAGAACAACTTGATCATGCCGAAACAATCCTGAAATAGGTCACGCTTTCACCTACAACAATTTGGCATTATGTCAGTGGCTTAGGTGACAGAAACTAGGTCTCTTGGAGCTGTGTGTAAGGGCTTCCCTTACTGCGGCTAAGGGCACTACTAGATAGCTGCTTAAGACCTCCATTTGTTGTGGTTGGAACCTCCTTCTTTGACTGCAGCTAAGGTAGATTATGACTATGGATAAGGAGCCTCTTTCTTGCTGTCTATAGGGTCAATAGACAGTGGATTTAGGCCTTCATTTAGGGCCTATATTATCCCTCCTCTCATCTGCAGACTGAGCCTCTTGAGACAGTGTATAGGGGCTTATTCATGCTGCACATAATTCTCATATTTTCTATGTGTAGATCTCCTCATAAGCCTGCGGCTTACTGCGGCTAAGGAATCACTACGGCTAGGGCATCATCTGTGGCTAGGGCATCATCTACGGATAGGGAATCACTGTGGTTATGGAAAGACTTCTTTACGGCTACCTTTGTCTCCCTTTATTTTCCCCCAAGCACAGTCTCCTTTGCATCATTTGTCGACCAAATGATGAACCTTCTTCTTGCTGCATACAGACTTCTCCATGACAGTTTCTAAGACTTCTTCCATAGCTACATTTAGATATAGGGCATCATTCTTACATAGGCCTGTGTATACTTCTTAGTGTCTCTCCTTCACCAAAAAACCAAAGACGTGGAGAGGAGGAGATCACATGAAGATTATATGTCTCAAATGACTTCAAGTCCTCTTCTATTTATACTAAAAACATAGAGGTTGAATAGACATGACGGTTGGGCTTTTGAGCCTACATAAGTTGTTGTCCGACTGAAAAATTTGTCCATTAATCAAAATAAATTCTTATCTTCATAAATACTTATCGGAATCGAATGATCTTTAGATCAATCCTACACCTCTCAATGAGAGGGATCCAAGAAAAATATCAACTGCCATAAATAAGATGACCCACATGGAGTTTAGGCCTAGTTGGCAATTTTAACACTCCCTCTCAACTAGGGAGAACTCCATCTGTTGATCCATATGTCCGAATATACTATCTCTACCATCAGTGCCCTGCACTACTCTACTCTGCTTAGCTCTGCTCAGCGCTTCTCAACTCTTCTCAGCTCAGCTCAGCTCAGCTCTGCTTTTCTTAGCTCTACTCTACTCTGCTTAGCTTAGCTCTCCTCAGGTCTACTCAGCTCTGATTGAACTATGAAGAAGAACAAGTGATCAAGGATGTATCATACCATCCTCCACTGACCCGAAGTCAGTCACAAAGTGTGTACCACTTTCACTAGTCCCAGACTAGTCCTCTACTGACCCGAAGTCAGTTTCAGAGGGTGTACCACTCTCACTAGTCCTAGACCAGTATCATTGATTCCATATCAATGAAGGTCATCCTAGCATAGGAAGTACAGTAGATAGAACGATGTGTCCATCGGTACTACTATGGTCCCTATGCTCATTTCCCTACTCATTGATCAGATGAGAGGTACTTCCCATGAGTCCCAGACTGCATGGTAGGATGCCTCAATAGGAGAACTAATCATCCTATCCATAGGAGAACGAATCATCCTGTCTAGTGGATGCCACAGAGAACTAATCATCCAGTTCCACAATTTCCACAGAGAACGAATCATCCTAGCCCACAAGAGAACTAATCATCCTGTTCCACAATCACCATAGAGAACGAATCATCCTAGCCCATAGGAGAACTAATCATCATGTTCCACACACACCACCAGGGGAAGGTGAGTCACCCTGTGGTCGTATTTTGCTCCAGTAATAACCCCATGCCCCCAGAGCTCCCAAAGCTCAATGTATGTAACATGTAGGACCCTTTTACAAGGGTCCCTCGATGACTCCAAGTCATTCGGGAAAATAACATATTTGATCTTTCCCTCAAGGATTTGACAAAGTGTAGTGACCTGTACATCATCTCACAACGATGGAGCTTCCTCGCTCATAGACTTACCATATCCCAAATAAGGTAGTATCTGCTGGAGCAATCATTGAATATGAGATTCCTCAATAATCAAATCCCACCTCTGGTTGTCATAGAGAATCATAATGGTATTCATCATGTGTACAAACAGCTCACTGAAGATCTTCCTCAACCAAGAAGCTTCATATGATATCATACTCATAGTTATGTATTCAGTCTCGACTTCTGCTTCCTACTTATCCATGATATCAAAGCAAAATCCAAAGAGAACCAGCGTTGAGAAGTGCTCTAGTGTTCTTCCACACTGCCTACCCAGTATGCATTCGAATAATTATGCGATTTCATATTTCCGGCAGTGTATCTCAATCCATGATAGATTGTGCCCTGAAGATATCTCAGAAGATTCTTGGCACCAATCCAATGAGGCTCAACCAAATATGATCTTACCATGCTAGCTGCAAAACATATTTCCGGACAGAAGTTCACCAAGAACATTAGCGTGAATGATTTTATGAAAATCAGAGGCATTTCCCAAATCTGGTCCGACATCACTACCATATAACTTTTGAAAGTTAAGATCCTCGAGGTAGTCACAGGCTTGCGGTTTATCATTCCACATTTAGAATCCAACTCCCTCTTATTTTTGCAAATGAGAGGGTCTACACCTGTCAGAAATAGGTCATCCTCATAAGGTGCCAGTATGAGAGGTCTATCATCCACAACCTTCGGGTAATTATTTGGATTGGGTTCACTCCTAATGAATCTCAACTTCATTAGATAGCTATCAATCCTCTCATATTATGCTCGAGGTGTTTTTTCTTCAAGCGATACTTTCTTCCACCTGTATACATGAGATTCCTAATCATCAATCTCAAACCCCTCGAGTTGTTTCAAATTTGTGTACCTGCTACATGAGGGTAATGGTCCCCTTGTAAGATTTTCCTTCGGTACATCTCATACATGTACTTTCATGCTCCTTTTTAATTCAAGCATCCCTATCACCATATGACACACAAACCTTCAGTGCTATGTGTTAATGGACATGGTCCCCAGTGGACTTCCTGCAACCTGATACAACCCTGAACTCAAAAACATCTTTGAAAATTCTATTTTCAAACACGTACCTTTCTATCGATGAGTGCCACCCTGAAACCTTTGACTTCCATTGTTGAAATCGACACCAGGTTCTTCTTGCGATCAGGTACATAAAAGAGATTCTGTAAATGAATCGAGTTACCCTCATTTTCTTGAGGGATAACATTCCCCACATCATTTCCGGGATAGGTGGAATCGACTTCAAGTATAAATTAGAGAGTGCACCCATCTATCCGATGAAGTGCCTTGAAGCACTAGGGTTCCTTGATTTCTTTGAAGAGTTGACCATTTCTCCTTGATGAACTGTATTACCTATCATTCCTCTAATCATTGAAGAAGTCCCGGAATGATTGTTATCTTTATCATATGTGTCTCTGCCATTTGGACACTCCTTCGCTTAATGGCCGAACCAAGGCATCTGCCTTTCCTTCCACCCTTAGATCCAAACTTTCCAATGAAGTGATCTTTAGGTAGGCCATCAAAAACTTCTGCTACGCTATTCTGATAATATTCTCTGCTTCGACTTCACCCTTGGTGATTTAGAAGAGGGATGAGGAACCCATTGACCTGATTGTTCTGTCCCAACTATCTTCAGTTATTGCTCTTTCACTCTAGCTTGGGCATTGTCTTCACCTCATCTCCGACACCATGTTAAATTTTAAGTATGTTCTATGCTAAGAGAAATTTATTTCAATTTTCATAGTTAGCTCCATATCTTTTCCAGATTAGAAATCACAGCAGCATTAAAATAAACTCAGATAGAACATAAACATAAATCACAGAAGACAATCCAAGACATGAGGACACAAGATGTGGAACCAGCCAAGGACAAACCCCAATGTGGGGAAACCCTTGATAAATTCTTCTTCTATGTTCTTCAATAGTTCAACAAAGAGAGAGATAGAGTACAATGATTTCAAGTCAATACTTGACATGCCAAAATAGGAGATCAGACATCAGAGATCTTCACCATGAATATGACACAATGAGGTTGCAAATATGATCCCAAGGACTGAAGATATGTAGTAGATGAACAACTCAGTCAATTACTCAGATTACTGAAGCTTTCCTTCCATAATACTCTCCTTCCTTTGTTGCTTCACTGATCATGTCAAGGCTGCTAATCTGGTACCTTTCATAACAAATTTTGCATGACAGACCTGGTCATTTGTTAGGGCACAAACTCTGAGAGCCACAACACCTTAAACATACTCGACAGTTCACTTGATTACTGTAGCTAGCCTTCATACAATCCTCCAATCATACATTGCCTTATAGGGCTTCTTACCTTCTAAATGCAGCTACTAAAAAGGCCTCCAACTGCTGGCTATGGCCCGCGGCCTAGCCCAGCAGTAGACTGTAGCTTTAGTCCCTTCAAATAGTAATCCAAGTAGCCTCTTAAACAACTGTCCCTAGCTCATCCTTTTTGTGTATTCTTATTCCCAACATATTGAGATCAAGAATAGCTTAATCATGCCCAAACAATCTTGAAATAGGTCACGCTGTCACCTATAAAAATTTGGCATTATGTCACCGGCTTAGGTGACAGAAACTGGGTCTCTTGGAGCTACGTATAAGGGCTTCCCTTACTGCGGCTAAGGGAACTACTAGACAGTTGCTTAAGACCTCCATTTGCTATGGCTGGAACCTCCTTATTTGACTGCAACTAAGGCATATTATGACTGTGGATAAGGAGTCTCTTTCTTGCTGTGTATAGAGTCAATAGAGAGCAGATTCAAGCCTTCATTTAGGGCCTATATTAGCCCTCCTCTCATCTATGGATTGAGCCTCTTGAGACAGTGTATATGGGCTTATTCATGCTGCACATAAGTCTCCTATTTTCTATGTGTAGATCTCCTTATAAGCTTGCGGCTAGGGCATCATTTGCGGCTAGGGCATCATTTGCAGCTAGGGCATAACTGCGGTTATGGATAGACTTCTCTGTGGCTACCTTTGTCTCCTTTTCTTTGACCCAAGCACAGTCACCTTTGCATCAATTGTAGATCGAATGATGAGCCTTCTTCTTGCTGCATATAGACTTCTCCATGGCAACTTCTAGGGCTTCTTCCATAGCTGCGTTTAGATCTAGGGCATCATTCTTACATAAGCCTGCGCATAATTCTTAGCGTCTCTCCTTCACCAAAAACCCAAAGACGTGGAGAGGAGGAGATCACATGAAGAGTATATGTCTCAAATGACTTCAAGTCCTCTTCTATTTATACTAAAAACATAGAGGTTGAATAGACATGACGGTTGTGCTTCTGAGCCTACATAAGTTGTTGGTCGACTGAACAATTTGTCCATTAATCAAAATAAATTCATATCTTCATAAATACTTATCGGAATCGGATGATATTTAGATCAATCCTACACCTCTCAATAAGAGGGATCCAAGAAAAATATCATATGCCATAAATAAGATGATCCACATGGAGTTTGGCCCTGGTTACAAATTTTAACAAATTTCCTGCAGGAGAAGGCTATAGGATGGTCCATTTCTGCTTCACCGACATGTGTTAGCACTGCACCCATTGCAGAGCAAGAGGCATCCACATGTACGTGAAACTCCTTCTTTGAATCAGGGAACACCAACATCGGTGCAATAACCATCTTTTCTTTCAATACATCTAAGTTGCGCTGACATTCTTCATCCCAATAGAATTTTGCGTCCTTCTTCAACAGTTTCTCCATGTGCGCGGTAATTTGAGCGTAAGATTTGATAAATTTTGTGTAGTATCCCATATGTCCCGGTGTCACACGTAGCTTCTTAACATTCCTCGGGACCTCCAAATTTACTGTCACTGTAATCTTTGCAAGGTCCACCATCAATCCCCGCTTGCACACCACGTGACCCCGCAAGATTCCAAAGGGAACACAGAATATACATTTCTTCAAGTTCAGCTCGATCTGGTATCTGTGATAGGTATCCAACATTATGTGCATGCTTGCTACATGGTGCTTTACTAATCCAAACACTGTCTAGTCATCAAAATAGACTTCTAGGAACTTATGGATGAACTCTTTGAACGTTGCAATGACTATGCGAGAAAATATCACAAGCGCATTCTTGAGTCCAAATGACATCACAATGTACTAAAAACAACCCCACTCCATCATGAAGGTCATTTTTCTCCTATCCTCAGGTGCAATCTTAATCTAATGATACCCAAAGAACCCATAAATAAAGGAGTAGGCCTCCTACCCTCCAACATTGTCTAATACTTCATCGGTAAACGACGTTGGGAATGGGTCGTGAACACACACATCATTAAGATTATGCAGGTATATGCAAATCCTTATCTCAACCTTCTGTTTCTTCTCTTGAACCACCATTGGGCTCACCCAATCAGATTCTTCAACCAGTTCTATGATGCCTGCTTCTAGCATCTTATCCAGCTCTAGGCGAACATTTTCCTTATACTTCGGATTAAGGCGATATGACCTCTATTTAATAGGCTTCACGTCTGGCTTCAGAGTGATCTTCGTAACGCCCAAATTACCAATTATTCCCTTCAAATCCGAGAACTTGGTAGAGAATAGATCCGAGCATTCACTGAGTAACTCAACAACTTTGTCCATGGTAACATCGTCCCAATAATCTCTAACCTTTGTGAACTTCGGTTTTGCTTCAGTGCCAATATTTACCTGCTTTGTCTTCAGTGGCGCCGTGATTTCTCAGTTGTCTATTTGTGGGACTTTGGCTTTGTGATGCCCTTCTGCCTCTGGAATGTTAATGTTTCTCGAATCTTCATCCTCCTCTTCAGCAGTCACATTATTGCATTCTAGCACATTACACAGCTGGGTGATCCAATCTGGTTGGATCCATTCCACAGGTTCTTGCGACATTTTGAAGATAATTGCCTTAATCTCTTGTAGAGCTTCATCAATGCTTGCAAAGCCATCTTCAAAGTTGAAGGTCAATAAGAATCCTTCCCTCAATATATCCCACTCCACAGTGCCATGCCGGAGCTCCGTTTCCATATACCAGTTCATGAGAATTGTGTCCAAAGTATGGAAAAATATGTGTACCCATTCTGGTTGCGACTTTGTTCCCCACGCTTTGGTACATTTTGGTAAGTGATCGTGCGGATCATCTCTTCCATTATATTTCTCATTTAATCTATTGTTAGGATGTCCAAACTGTAACCTCATCATTATTATGTAATCTCACCATCAAAATTGTCTTTATGCGTACCCCACCATTGTGCATGTGTAGCATGCAGTGCTAAATCTAATGCTTGGAAGCACTGATCCTCAAGGACTTCACGCTCAAATATATCCAAAAAATTATCTACATCAGTTAAACCATCATAATAGGGTAATTTCCTTACCTCTGACGAGACACAACGCAGTGACTTCATCATCATATTGCATGGAAGTGTGCATACTTCATGCAAACAATTCTGGCAATGCTCCAATTCTTCATCTGAATCCAAGGTGCAAGAATTCTCCCGGTCCCATGCAATCCATCCACTTGTCATCGAATTAATATAGTCTTGGTCTCATGCTATTATTTTGTATATTTTATCCAGTTCATCATCACTTTCTTCATAATCGTGAACTAGTTCAGTATAGCGCACCCCTTCTGAAGGGTCCAACAATACTACAACCCGAAGTGATTTCCTTTTAAATGACATTTTCCTCTTCTTCAAATTGATGACCCCATTCATATCAATGGCCTAGTCAATTCCTGGGAACGCAGTGTATGGATTACTATCATCAACGATCTCTATAACCTCAAAGTTGGCCATCGCACTCACACCTTCTATATCAACGGTTATCCCATATAATCATCCCATGGGGATGATTTTCTGTTGGTTCATCATTCTGAGCTGAATCAGACACCACTGCAGTGCAGATCACCCCATTCTTTCCCATGTCTATTTTGGTAACACGTTTGCATTGGACCCCAGATCCAAAATGTCGTGGTCCATCTCATAATCATCTATCTGTGTGGTGAGCCTCATCTCGTGCCTTGTTCATGCCTTATGTTTGCCAATTTTTCTGACCACCCAGTGTCCAACAGGGACCTTCTCTTTACTGGCACATTTGTTTATTAATTCATGCAGGCCTTCCATAACTTTTCTATCACGCAACAGTTTTATGCAGGCCTCCAAAGAAGTAGTAAGAACAAAAGGATCAACCTCTGCAAGCGCACTGGTTTCTTGCACCTTGTTCTGGCTTCCTAAGGTGGAGGCCTTAGTGAAGCTTTTCTTGGCTTCCATAAATATTTCCTCAGTGCAATTTAGACCAAACCCGACTTCCTTCTTTGGGGCCTTGCATACCCATCCGTCCTCTTTAGGTTGTTTACCCTTATCATTGCCAGTCATTATTCCACTTATTAGCACTATATTCACGCTTTGATATCCCTCGTGGGGATCAGCTCTCATCATCTTTAAATTCTATGTATGTTGTTGTGGTTGTGCTTTCTTCTCTTGCATTTTAGCTATCATCACTAGGCACTCTTCTATAGTATGGTCAAATTCGTAGCAATATTGACATGATGGGTGTGTATTATTCTAACATTCTCATGCGTAGTGTCCTAGTTGTCTGCAGTTGTATCAAATGATTTGACCACGACCTCTACTAGGTCCTCCCCCTCCTCAGCCCCATCCTAGTCCCTGATAACCTCCATGCGCTCCTCTGATGCCTTGCTCTAGAGGCCGAGTTTCTTCTTGCATCCGGTATGTAGGTGTTCTTTCCATCATCAACTCATAACTGCAACAGTGGCACTCATCGTGGCCCACCGATTTGCAGAAGTTACAGAACAATTGTTGGGGCATCTAGATGAACTTTTGAAGTAAATGACAATTATCCGTTGAATGTTGTTCAGCAACCTGGCAAATAGCACACCATAATGCAGCCCCCACGCTCGGTCCTGCTTGGGCTTCTCGCTTTATGGGAATTGGTCCCCCTCCTGCAATATAATTCGAGTACACAGGACAGTGGTCTTTATCGTGCCCCTATATTTTTCACTTCAGATACCAAACTTTTGTGTGCACTTTTGGTTTAGTCTCCTTGTCTTTCTTTAAACTCTGCAAATCTAGGTGCAAGCTCTGTAATTGAGAGTTGATCTGTTGTACCCCCAAGGTCACATCTTGAATAGGTGATGCATGCAACCTCATCGTGATTTCCAAGGCCTTTGCCTGTGTTCCTAATCCAAAAGGGATCCTAAAAACCCTCTAAGTCTTCAAAGATTAAAAACTATCGCGAAGGAAAAACCCTCACAAAAGGCAGATTACACTATCTGGAGAGAAAAAACATGAAAAATGGCAAAAAACCAAGTCTATGGGAGGCTTGAACAACTTTGAACAGAAGCCGTCGGATCTAGCTGATCAATGGTCTAGATCTGATCGGCATATCGCAATCGGCAATGGCAGGTGGAGTCTATCAGAGGCGGCTTTATGGGAAGTACGATAGTGATTAGTGAGATTAAATGAGGACCTTCAATCAAGCGCACAGATCAACAGTCCAAGTTCAACTGCACTATTGCATTGCTAAGATCTATATATATATATATATATATTAAATATATATATATATATTTATATAATATATATTACTATATATATATATTATTAATGAGACCGTCAATCGAGGCGCACAGATCAACAGTCCAAGTTCACTGCATATGCATTGCTAAGATCTTATATATATTTTATAAATATATATATATAATATATTATTTATATTTATATATATATATGGACTTAACCGCGGCCCAAAGGATCAACGATATGTGATTGCGATATCGCAATATTGCATTGCAGCATTATAAAGGGGTGATGCCAAGAGTGCCAACAACCCTACGATGCGTCGATAGCCGATAAGGCTGATTGGCGCAATCGACGATCCAAAGCCAAACAAAGAGATGCAACATGTGATATGGCCGAACCCGAAAGCGTTATGAATTTGATATCATAACATTTGAAGTTCGATATGAAGTGTTTTTGTGGGTTTTCTGTGTATTTGGGATTTTTCATAATAAACCCAAATACAAAGGAACCCACAACCAAACGACTTGCGATAGTGAAACAAAGGCGGACCTGATGGAGTTTAGGGTGGATTCCATAACATTTCAAGTCTGATAAAAGGCTTTTTTATGGATTTTACATTATTTTACGTGTATTTCTCTATGTAAACAGAGAACGCATATTTTGGGGATTTCGACTGTGCCGATGGTTCCTTCTATTGCAAAACAGGTGGCCACCATCCCTGAAGACATTTAACAATGATTGTTTAACACTCAGAGGGGATTTGAGTGGATAGAGGTCGGGAACCAGAGAGCCCGAAGGGGAAAATGAATAAACCAACTCCGATTGGCTCAAAAGCCACTGAATGATAGAGATGGGAGGAGGCAGTGTTGAGACAGAGAGAAGACAGAGACAAAAAGCGAGAGGGAGAGTCTGTGTACTCAGAGAGACTTGAGGGATTCAAGTAAACTTCTATTGTTTTGTATCTGCTGTGTTGAGACTCAAATTGAGCTCACTTTTGTAAAACTCTACTCTTGAAGACATAATAGAGAGGTTACCACTAAAGGCTGGACTAGGAGACGTAGCCCAGGATTTTTTGGTGAACTCCTTGATTATTTTGATGTGTTATGTGTGTATGTGTATTATGTTTCTCTAACTGCTCATTGTCTATATTATTCGCAATCTTATCAATCCGTTGCACTAAGTGATATAGGCAAATCCATGCACATGAGTCCGTAATACCTTAAAAGTAATCTAAGATCTCATTTTCAAATCAAGTGGTATCAGAGCTTTTGGTTTTTGGTTTTGTTAAGGTTAGACAAGATTGTGCTAGATTTTTGAATGCTAACTGGGTCAAAGCTCAGACTAGGAGAAGGAGAACTTGTTGAGGCTAATCCAGAGATTGGGAGAGTCTATTCTTAGAGGAGAATGGTAGAAGAAACTCCACGAGAATCAGAAGCCCGATTCATGGAAAGTTTTATGACCATGCGAGCCATGGCAGAAGAGATGTACAAAGAGTTTAAGAAAGGTTGAGGTCAAAACACTTCAGCATCTCAACCAAATGAAGGAGCAGAGGAACCTCTTCTAGTTGCACGTCCAAAAGGCAAAGGAAAAGAAGAGAGGCCTTCTCCACCATCTACTCCATCATCACCTTCACCATCCTCATCATCTTCTTCACATAAAGCTAGCCCTAATAAGAAAAAGAAGAAAACTTCTTTGATTAAATTATATGTAAAGTTTGATTTGCCAATTTATGATGGAGAATTAAATACAAAAAAGCTAGATAATTGGATTAGAAAAATTGATGTATATTGTAGGGTGTAGAACATTGATTTAGAAAGGAGAAAGATTCAGCTAGCTAGCCTTCGCCTTGGAGGAACTGCAATGGTGTGGTGGGAAGGCAAGACACAAGTTGATCTGAAGAAACATGGTAAAATTCTTTCTACCTAGAATGGATTTGTTTCCGCCATTAAAAAACAATTCTGTCCACTAGCTTATATGCAGCAAGCAATGATGAGTTGAAAAAATCTTCGTGAATTAAAGGGCCAAAGTGTACAAAGTTATACCCAAGAATTTAGAAAAAGAGCTTTAACTCTATGCATTTCTCTAGACTCACCTGAAACTTTGTTGAAGTATATAGATGGTCTGCATAGCTCTTTGAAGCACACCATCCTCATGTTTAATCCCACTAGCCTAGATGATGTATCAGTTCAGGCTACACATCTAGAGGCTAGAGGCAAGAATGTGAATCCAAAGATTGGGGGATCATCAAAACCCTCTGCAAGCAAAAACAAGGAAAAGAAGAAGCTAAAATGAAAGGAGAGGAAGACAAACGATGTACAGAAAGACAAACCTTCATGCACTCACTACAAGAAGGATGGGCACGATGATGCACATTGCTGGTCTTTGCATCCAGAGCTGAAACCCAAGAAGTTTTGTGGTAAGAAGAAGAAGACTATTGTTGCTATTCAGAAGGACTCGGAGTCAGACTCAGGTGAAGAAACAACAGTCGCAGCCACAGGAATAAAAGGTAAAAATTCTGAAGCATCCACAAGTAATTCTGCACAATCTATTGATAATGAAGATAATGAGAGGAAAAGGCATGAGCTTCTTCATATTAGATTTATTTCCAAGCACCAAAATATTAATACTTTATTTGATAGTGGATCACAAGTAAACTTGATTTCTGAAACAATTGTAAAGAAGTTGGGCTTACTAACAACACCTCACAAGAAGCCATATCCATTAGGATGGGTATGTGATAAAGCAAAGCTACAAGTGACTAGACAATGTAAACTTAGATTTTCTATTGGGTCAACATTTATAGATGAGGTTGAGTTAGATATAGTTCCCTTAGATATATGTGGTATTGTTTTAGGAAGTCCTTACTTGTATGATAGAAAAGCCATTTTATATAGGGTTGAAAATAAGTATCAAATCACTAAAGATGGAATAGCAGATATTGTAAGAGCTCATAAACTCAAAAATAACTATTCTCTCATAAACTCAGGGTAGATGAAGAGAATTAAATTCATGCAAGCAATTTTTACTAATGGTTGTAAAGGAAAAGAACCCTGATAAAACCAATGTATTTGAAGGCTGTGATCCTAAAAAGAAAGTTGATTTCGATAAAGTTGTTTCAGAATATGATATCCTATTTCAAGAACCTAAAGGTCTGCCACCCAAAAGGGAAATAGTACATGATATTCATTTGCAGCAAGATGCTCCATTACCTAACATCAGAATGTACAGGTTATCCGCTTTAGAGAATGCAGAGATCAAGAAGCAAGTACAAGAGTTGCTTGATAAAGGGTTCATAAGACCAAGCACATCACCATGCAGATCCCCAATCGTGTTCGTGAGGAAAAAATATGGTTTGTGGAGGATGTGCGTTGATTATAGAGCACTGAATAAAATAACGATCAAGAATCGTTATCCTCTTCCTCGCATTGATGATGTATTAGATTAGTTGAAATAAGCAGTTTACTTTTCCAAGTTAGAGTTGCGTAGTGGCTATCATCAGGTCAGAGTTGCAGAACAAGATGCATGGAAGACTGCCTTCAAGACAATGCAAGGGATGTATGGATGGCTAGTTATGCCTTTTTGCTTAACTAATGCTCTTGCCACTTTCATGAGAGCTATGAATGATGTACTCGGAACTTTTATTGATGATTTTGTAATTGTATATTTAGATGACATTCTTGTTTTCAGTAAAACATGGGAAGAACATTTAAAGCATGTAAATCAGACTTTAGATGTTTTGAAAAGAAAAACTCTACGCGGAGTTATCAAAATGTGAATTTGACAAAAAATCTTTAAATTGTTTGGGTCATATTGTAGGGGGTGGTGAATTGAAGATAGATCGCTCTAAGGTTGAAGTCATTGTGAACTGGCCTAAACCCAAATTTGCTACAAAAGTTACGAGTTTCCTAGGAGCAGCACAATATTGGAGAAAGTTTATTGCTAACTTTTCCTCGATTGCAACTCCCTTACATGCTTTGACAGGATTGAACAAGGTGTTTCAGTGGGGAGGCAAACAACAGAAAGCCTTCAACACCTTAAAGGAAAAAAATAGTACAACACCAATAGTAGCACTGCCAGATCTTCAACGACCATTTGAGATTGAAACAGATGCCAGTGACTATGCCATGGGAGAAGTGTTGATACAACATGGTAAACCCATATGCTATCATTCTTAGACATTCCAGTAGTAGCATTGCCAGATCTTCAATGACCATTTGATATTGAAATAGATGCCAGTGACTATGCCATGGGAGCAGTGTTGATACAACATGTTAAACCCATATGCTATCATTCTGAGACATTTAATTCTGCAGTATTTAATTATCCCACATATGATAAAGAATTGTATGCATTAGTACAAAGTGTGAAAAAGTGGAAACATTACCTAATGGGCAAAGAAACAATTATACATACAGATCATCAACCACTTCAATATTTTCACTCACAAAATAAACTACAACAATCAAGACATTATAGGTGGATGGGTTTCCTATAGCAATTCCATCTTGTCATCAGATATAAGAAAGACATACACAATAAGGTTGTAGATATGCTATCAAGGCAAATCATAAATGCATCTACTATACTTAAGCATAAATCAGTAATGCATGAAAGATACATTAAACAATATGCTCAAGATGTAAATTTTAAATATGTATATGCAACCTTAAGTCATGGAAAACAAGTAGAAGAATTGGATTATTATGTTAAGGACCAACTCTTGTATCATTTGGGAAAGTTATGCATTCCACAAGTTGAAAGAGTTAACATAATTCGAGAAGCACATACTTCTCTTATCTCAGGTCATTTTGGGGTAAGTAAAACAGATGCACAGCTGCAAAGGTTCTGTTATTGGCCAAGAATGCATGAAACAATTTCTAGATATATTAAAGGGTGTACTGTGTGTGCTAAAAGCAAGCCCAGTAATAGAAAAATAGGTTTGTACACTCCACTTCCAGTTCCTTCTCGTCCTTGGGAAAGTGTTTCCATGGACTTTGTTGGGGGATTACCAAAATATAGAAAGGGTCATGATTATTTATATGTTACTGTGGATAGGTTCAACAAAATGTGTATTTTGATACCTTGTAACAAGCAGGTTATAGCTGAACAAACAACGAAATTGTTCTTTCAGCATGTATGGGTTCATTTTGGGTTACCCATTTCTATTGTATCTAATCAATATTCCTGATTTGTTGGGAAGTTTTGGTCAAGTCTATGGAAATTGATGGACACCAGATTGAAGAAGAGCACAACATTTCATCCACAAATAGATGGCCAAATAGAGGTAGTCAATTGGACAGTGATCCAGTTGCTCAAGGGCTATTGTAGCAGGCATCCCAAGCTTTGGGATAAGAATTTGTGTTATGTGCAACATGCTTACAATCGTGCCAAGCACTCTTCTACTCAGAGATCTCCTTTTGAAACTTGTTTTGGTTTTACGGCAAAGTCTCCCTTGGATTTTGTCTTTGGAAAAGACATAACAGTTGATGGACACAGTGATGTGGACAAAGCAACCAAGTTCATTGAATAGATCCAAGAAATTCACCAAGCAATATAGGAACAACTGGAAAGAAGCCAGGCCAAGTACAAGGCAAGGCATGATAAGCATCAACTTGAGCATAGCTTCCAAGTTAGTGATCAAGTCTGGTTGTACATCAACAAAGATAGAATGCAAGGTGAAGCTAAGAAGTTGAAGCTAATAAGGTATGGGCCTTTCAAGATACTTGAGAGAATTGGTGAAAATGCTTTTTGCCTTGATTTGCCAACTTATATGCATATCTATTCGGTCATTAATGCAAAGAAATTGAGGCTGTACGAACCTTCGTTGATTGAAGATCTTGAAGAGAAAAGTCAGTTGCCTTCTATTGATGATCTGTTGCCTGAATATCTCAATGAGTTGGAGGAAGACATAGTTCTAGACAAGAAGGTGAGAACTACACACAGAGGGGATGTTGAGTACCTAAGAATTGGGCTCAAAGGTTTAAAACCAAGTAGTGCACGATGGATAGAGATTGGACAAGTGAGGAAGTTGTATCCTCACTTAATCGATGCTTGAAAACCAACTTTTGGTGGTCCAAAAGCTTTTCAATGGGAAGGCGTGATCCAAAAGTGATCATAAAAACCCTCTAAGTCTTCAAAGATAAAAAAACTATCGTGAAGGAAAAACCTTCACAAAAGGCGGATTACACTATCAAGAGAGAAAAAAACATGAAAAATGGCCAAAAACAAAGTCTATCGGAGGCTTGAACAACTTTGCACAAGAGCCGTCAGGTTTGGCCGTTCAACGGTCCAGATTTGATCGGCATATCGCAGTCGGCGATAGCAGGCGGAGTTTATCGGAGGCAGCTTTGTGGGAAGTGCGATAGAAATCAACGAGATTAAATGAGGACCGTCGATCAAGTGCACAGATCAACAGACGAGGTTCAACTACGCCATCGCATCGCTAATATATATATATATAGATTATATATATATATAAGGACTTAACCGCAGCCCGAAGGATCAGCGATATGCGATTGCGATATCGCAATATCACATCACAACATTATAAAGGGGTGATGCCAAGAGGCCAATGACCATGCGATGCATCGATAGCTGATAATGTCGATCGGCGCAATCAGCGATCGAAAGCTTAACAGAGTGATGTGACATGCGATATAGCTAGACCCAAAAGGGTTATGAATGTGAAATCATAACATTTGAAGTCCAATATGGAGCATTTTTGCAGGTTTTCTGTGTATTTGGGATTTTTCATAGTAAACCCAAATATAAAGGATCCCACGACCAAACGACTTGTGATAGTGATACAAAGGCAGACCCGATGGAGTGTAGGGAAGATTCCATAACATTTCAAGTCCAATAAAAGGTATTTTTATGAATTTTACAGTTTTTTATGTGTATTTCTCTGTGTAAATAGAGAATGATTATTTTGGGGATTTTGACTGAATCGATAGTCCCTTCCATTGCAAAACAGGTGGCCACCATCCTTGAAGACGTTTAACAATGATTGTTTAATGCTCAGAGGGTATTTGAGCGGACAGAGGCTAGGAGCCAGAGGGCTTGAAGGGGAAAATGTATAGACCAACGGCGATTGGCTTAAAATCCACTGAATGATAGAGATAGGAGAAGGCAGTGCTGAGACAGAGAGAAGACAAAGACAGAAAGTGAGAGGGAGAGTCTGTGTACTCATAGAGACTTGAGCGATTCAAGTAAACTCCTGCTATTTTGTATTTGTTGTGTTGAGACTCAAATTGAGCTCACTTTTGTAAAAATCTTCTCTTGAAGACATAATGGAGAAGTCACCACTGAAGGCTAGACCAAGAGACATAGCCCAAGAGTTTTGGGTGAACTCCTTGATTATTTTGCTGTGTTATGTGTGTATGTCTATTATGTTTCTCTAATTGCTTATTGTCTATATTATCTGCAATCTTATTGATCTGTTGCACTAAGTGATATAGGAAAATCCATGCACATGAGTCTGTAATCTAAGATATCATTTTCAGATCAGTTCCTATCTTCTGTTGTGATAGAGCAATTCTCAGGTGGGGCAGAAGTGAAGATATAAACCATTCGTGATGTTGTCTATCTGTGAGCTACATGTTATCTTCCTGAATCTGACACTTCAATCTTTGATCTAATTCCTAGGGTGTCCCATTGAACGTCATCATGATTTCCTTAAATCCAATTACTCACTGCGAGTGGGACTTAGGCTTACTAAACTCCTTGTTTAAAGTTGCCTTATTCTCTGCTAGCGATGCAACATGATTATCAAAACAATACTTAATATATCAAGTTAGCACATGATCTTGAAAAGCTGTAACCAATTGTGCCTTCTTTATATTGTCATTAGTAATATGTTACATCGTCCATACATCATTTGCAACAAACCAAAACTACTATGTATCTTCAATCCCTATGCCCTTGAAAATCAACAGCTTCATCATGTTCTCCATATTGAATGGTGGTGATGGAGGTGGAGGTGTCGGTGAAGGTGTATGCAATGGAGGTGGAGGTGGAGGTGGAGTGGATGGATGATGTGTTCACGGAAAACCTTGTGTTACCAGTTGGACAACACTTTGCAGTAAATCCTACACCGTTCCTTCGTCGTCACTTCAAGGAGGTCCGATTAACGAACTAGATTCTGGACCAGATCTCTCTCGATCTCTAAAGATTCTTGTGCTTCATGTAGCTCCAAACATCAAGGTAATGGCATCACCCATTTTTCACATAACAACATTTTAATTTAGGTATTTAATGATCTTAAATACTTACCTCGCGGTCCTTTGAAAAATCACCGCTTTGCTTCGTTATAGTTGACCGAGGTATCTACTGCAAATTATGTAAAAAATCATCCCAGAATCTAATCGAGCCAATGATCAATAGCCCACACGATATTGTTGTCAGAGGCTTCTAATTGTTGCACTAGTTCTGGAGTCCACACTATAGGACTATCAAGCTTCCACCTTCCTTGATTGTCTGTTAATTTAGCCAATCACTTATACAGTTCAATGGGAAAAGTGCAGAAGAAGATCTTGTGTATCTTTGTATACGAATACTTGTTCAACTAGTCTTCTTTTGATAGGTGCAGATTCTTGTTTTCTTGGCGAACTCGTGAATCTTCTGATCCAACCACTTTTCAATTTCTTTCTTGGTTAGATTCCAATGGTGCGACATCACACATCTCTTTCAAGCAGATCCTAGTCCTGACAACAAAACCGTTTGTTGGCTTAGGGGGTCCTGACCCAGGTTCAGAGTTAGTTGTGCCAACCAAAAAATCCCTACACTATTGGCCCTTTTGGCAACAACCTGCGTAGAGCAAGCTGCATTCTCACCCAAAACAATACGGGGGGATGTAAGAACCAAGTTTTTGCATCTAGAGACTAGTGTGATGTCTTCCATTGCCTCAAATCTGCTTTTGTGTAGCTCAATACATTCTTAGGGCACACTGCTGCAACTCTGTAAAATGGCCTTCAGACCTTTATGAAGGTCGATGATCGATCTTTGCATACCTTTAGCAGTCAGTCTATCTACTTACGCACATTAGAGAGTAGTCCTAAATTAGGGTTCACGCAAATTTGCTTAAGTTATTAGTAAACATCAGAGAATTCATTAGAACCTTCACAAAATCACTTAAAGATGCATTGCATACATCATTCATAGTTATTCAAGAGAATCATACAACATTTAACCAATATTCCATAAAACACATCATTCATAGAGAGCATATATCATAAACATAAGTAAACAGAAATATGCAAGAGTTCTTCGAAAACTATCTTTATTGATCTTCAATTCAGGATTACAGACTCAAAACTACTTTGTGCACACAGCTGCAGGGGTCCGCGCACTCAACTACGGACTCTATCTAGGCCTCTGTGCACTCAGCTACAGAGAATTTCTTCTTCTATCTGACCCACTTCTCTTCGTTATCACTTTTCTTCTATCTATCCATTGCTTATCAATCTATTGCCTTAGACTCTCTAAGACACACCTATTTATAGTCATTTTCATACAATTCCATGGTTGAATCTCAAACTCGACTCAAACTTTACATAAAACAAGGGGCTAAACCCCTTTGACTCCTAATCATCTATGCGCTCTGCATCCACAAATCACAGAGACTTTACATTAATTACAAGATTGTATCAAAACTTGGGTTATTTTAACCCTAAAACTAACCCTGGGGACCCCATCCTAACATTGTTAGTGGGCTCTTATCATACAAGTAGCTCCTCACATACATATGGAGTAAGTAGTAACCAAAATGCTCCCATTCCCTCCACAGTATTTGACAATACCCCCAACTCTAGTGCCCACATCTTCCATTCTGATGAATACATTTTAGAAGCCATGATTGATCCTAACTACCCTTAGGATGGTTTGCATCATCGTTCCTCCTTTCCCCCTTAGGATGCATTCACCCCTTCCAACTCTTTCGACCAGTATACTGTAGAGGCAAAGGATTTGATACCCCGTGATCATGTAGATTGGTTTACAAATATCATACATGCCCCAGATGCCTTTCAAGAAGGAAACATGGCCAATATTTTGCTCACTATAAAGTGGATATTTATGTTACACTTGGAATTGTAAAAAACATGCTTCTTGGAGCTACATGTTCTCTTAAAGAGGTTTCATCTTACAAAGTACTTTTCCAAGAGTTTCAAGATGTGTTCACTTGGTCGTACTCATAAATTCCCAGACTTGATCCAAACATTATCAAACATCACATCGACGCCCTGGCCAGATGCATCCCATTTTCAACAAAAACAGTTGCCTCTCTATCCTCCGAAAGCTCTAGCGATTAAAGAAGAAACATAGAAACTCTGTAAATCAAGTTTCATCCATCTGATTTTATATACCTCATGGGCATAAAATTTCTTCCCTGTAAAGAAAATGCAGGGCACCATTCACGTTTGTACTGACTTCCATGATCTAAACAAGGCTTGTCCCAAATAGAACTGTCCTACCCCCTTCATAGACCAAGTAATCAATGAATTCATTAGCCACGAATTCCTCTTCTTTATGGACGGTAGGGTACAACCAAATCTAGATCAGTATAAAACCTCTTTCACCACCCTGAACTTTCATGCATCGCATCATGCCCTTTGGACTAAAGAATGCTGGAACCACATTCCAGCATGCCACGTCCTATGTGTTCAACGATTTGGTTCACATAATCCTCACATACCTCAATGATCTCACAACTCGATTGAAGAAGTGGTCACAACATCTGGAAGACCTTCACGTCATGTTATCACAGTGCTGGTAGTATACGATCCACTTAAACTCCCTCAAGTGTGTCTTTTGTGTTATAATAGGAGGCCTCTTGGGATTCATTGTCTCCAAGTAGGGGATCACCATCGATCCATTCAAATTCCAAGCCATCAATGAACTACTTCTGCCTCGGACTCTATACCAATTGCAAAGCTTCCAAGGTAAGGTCAACTTATTATGTAGGGTTGTCCCTGACTATGTTACTGGTGCCCTTGGGTTCTTAAATCTCTTACACTAGGAGATTGACTTTGTGCAGGATGACCAAGCTTAGTAGTCCTTCAATGCATTGAAACATGCACTCACCACCTCACCCCTGGTTAGCCCTCCTCATGACTTCAATAAGGATTTCATTCTTGATGTCTCTTCCTAGGTAATTGTTGTCACCAGAGTATTAGTCCAAAATGGGGAGGATGGCTGCGAGCATGTCATTTGTTTTGTGAAAAAGAACTTGTCGGGACCACCATTGAACTACAACTATGACAAGAATTTATCCTTGGTCATGGTTAATTCTGTTCAAAAACTATGTCATTACATTTTTCTTTGCCAAACCATTGATTTCCAAGTCCATTATGCTAAAAAAAAATCTTTAAGTGATGCTTTCTCTGCAAATAAATTAATAATCACTCAAGGCTACCTTCTCCCATCTCTGCTTCTTTTGAAGCAGGAGAAACTGCAAGCGACTGATGCTTATGAAATTGGTGTTGTAGGATTAAGTAGCTTTTGACTCAAACCATTATTAATAGTATGAACCCTTTTGAACTTATTATACTATGAGACTACCCACAACCTACAGATTGTTGCTTTAACCTCCTGAAATTCCTAATTATTCCCCCCGTGCATTTTGAAACAAGTGAAAACTCCCACCTTCCTTCCTTATACCATTTTGAAACATATAAATGGATTTGCAACGTCTTTAGGTAAATAAGAAGGTGGCATATTGGAATTTATTTCAAAATAGGGGACTAGGCTTCAACATCAAATCCAACATCTGAGCGAGTACAAGTAAAGGAGATAACGCCACCTTATCCAGATTATGTTTATATATAACCAGTTTTAGAGAAACCACCTTGATAACTAGTACCCCTTCCTATCCTAGGTTATCCTTGGGTTTCATCTCTCAATATGGGTAAAGATCTAGGTAAACATACAAATCCAATCACATGTTAATATAATAAGAGACTATGTGTACTACACATGCTCCATTGCTTGCTCCTCTGCGTAT
Organism: Pinus taeda; assembly: GCA_000404065.3. Taxonomy (NCBI): domain Eukaryota; kingdom Viridiplantae; phylum Streptophyta; class Pinopsida; order Pinales; family Pinaceae; genus Pinus; species Pinus taeda. Next base: position 38,618 of record APFE030660243.1, on the reverse strand, counting down.
GGAATCGATGGCCTCACAAGTAGATGTGGATTGAGTTCCTTGACTAGTAAAAATGGAACAAAATCAGAACATGGATTTGGACCCGAGCAAAGGAACACTTCCTATGATACCCTTTCTTCTGCAGGAGAATCTACTAGGGCTGGATATTTCTTTGTGACCTTTTCCTCTGTTTTTGGTCCATAAAATCTCACTGGGACTAGAGAATATCAAACCTAACTACTGTAGCTCTATCTCCAACAGGATATGGAACTACATATCAACCTATAAATGAGCTTTCATCTGAGCAAAGGGACGTTGGCTACCCTCCTTCGCAACAGTATATATGAAGCTTTACTATGTTTCTCCCTTCAGAATCTTACTTGAGATACTAATTGCTATAGCCATAGGTTGGTGAGTCGACATGCGGGGCGGAGATTGTAGTGAGTCATTAGCTTGCAGGTGAAGACGGAAGTGTGGTTTGAAGTCATGGAGTGTATAAATGAGGGGGAAAGGCTCTATGGTTGGAGCCCTACTATCTCTCTCTATTTAGGTCGTGAATCCATCCAGAAGGGGAGGAAAGGCCTAGGAGGGGAGGGATCAGTTGCGTGGATATAAACGAAAGTGGAGGGCTTTCAACAACTAAAAACTAGCAACGCCCAGCTACGCTACGAACAAGACCAATTTCTTCCACCCCTGCTATGATAAAAAGCATCTAACTAGTGGCCAAGGGGGATAATGGAATAGAATGGACCCTTTCCTGTCAAGCGTGAGAGGTGGGGTGGGGGAATGGACTGGTGGATGTATAGACATTGAGGTTCCCAGGTGGAAGGGAGGTGAACAATACGGTACCAAGAATGAACGAGCACTTCCTCACTATCAGAATCGATCGGATCGTAATCTCCCACATCTGGTGGAAACTTTGGTAATATATTGAAATCATGTATGTTAACAACTTGGCTCAATGTCTTCTATTGAAGGGTGGGAGACTTATGGTGAAGGGCTTCAATTTCATGGTTTGTGTAGCCCACCCCTGTGCTTTCGTGTCTCAGGTATGTTGACTAATCCAACTCCTTCTACTCCTAATCTCTCAGCGGGAACATTGGGTAAGACTAATCAAGCTCCTCCTTCTCATAAGACTCAATTAAGCCCTCCCTTCCTTTCCTTTGTTGCATCTGAGCAAAAATTGTGAATCGACGTATATAATTGACTAGGAATAAATGTAATGTGTGGTATGTCAAATGGAGGTATGCTTAGCATAAAGCTAAGTTGAATGGCTTAAAGTGAGAGGCATTTTCTGAGAGGTGGGAGGTGAAAGGTGTTTCTTTCTATTGATAAGTCCTTCTCTCATCGTCTGGCGGTAAGAGGACTTCCTTTTCATCTGGTGCCACCCTAGCTCAATCGCTATACTCAGCTGGTAAAAAATTTTCTCAATCCCATTCTTATGGTGGGAACATGGGGTAACATAATATCTCTTGTATCGTGATATGGATGGGTTCCATTCTTGGGTTGTTAGTGAGGTCTAACCACACTCTAGCCACTACTATCTCAACGTGATCTCCTAATTGCTTCTACCAGCCCTCGGTTCTCCCGAAAGTGACTTGACCATCCAACCAGCGTGCAATCTAACTAACCCATTTCTTTCTTATCCTTTCTAGCCCAGATATTTTGAAAGCAACATCCACCCATGTCAGGTTTGTGTCTAGCCAGTAGTAATAACAAAAAGCACATAAAAGTGAGAAAGAAGAAATTGGAACCATCCTAATTGTTTCATATGGTTTCTTATCTATTCGAAACGTTGCGAAATTCCATTTGAAACTAACCAATCCCCAATTGGACTTATCCATTTTTTGTAGCGCGATGACTTCAAGTATTAATATCTTGTGCATCAGAATAGTCGGTGAACCCACAACAACATATGTCATCATAGAAGGGTTAGATGAATGGCGCTTTCCTAGTTGTTGGACCAGCACATCATCGTTGATCATGAAATAGGTGAAGGTCCCTAAAATCGCCCACCCTACTTCCTGGGTGGGAAATTTTGATAGCCATTGTCCCCCCGGTATAGCTCGTCGAGGTGACTCCAAGACAAGGGATACTTGGGATCAATTGTAGTGGTTGGGATGCCCCATCGGTCGGACCTATTCATTGACCCAAGAAGAAAATAGCCATCCAATCTGACTCATATCTCCTTTTTGTGAGCATTCAAACCTTCCAGTAGAAACCAAAGCAACCCATCCAAGAGCCAGCACAACAACATCCAATCCATCAGGCTAAGAATGACAATATCAGATGGGGTACAAGCACTCTACATAAAAAAAATCAACCCACACAAACACTCTGTCCCCCTACACTCAAGCGTACTCTTTTCCCTACCTACATGGCTCCTTCTTGCATGGACCACCACTTTATGACCTAAAGTACCTTTATGGTCGAGCTTCCTTCATACGCCTAATGTTGCTACCAATATAACTACTAAAATCCTACTGATAAGTCTATTACACATGTTGAGTTCCAGGGAATTCAAGTTTGGACGAGGGGGAGCAGATTGAATGAAAACCTACATTTATGAGGTAGAATTTCACGGTTTTCGCTTCTGATGATGAAAGGGAAATTGATTCCAACTGGACCTAATTATGATATTTCTGATTCAGAAGATTTATACTTAGATTTTGTTGATTTATACGATCAAATAGATGCATGTACGGCTATGGTATTATGATACCTTCGCCGCCCCCAGAGTCGCTTCGCACAAATACTCCTCCAGATAGGTTGTTGGTAATAGACTACTTCCTATAATGGGCTTATAGAATTTCGGCATGATATTTATTGCCAATGGATGTAGGTTGGGTAACCAACTGAACCATCTAAAAAAAGGAGATAGAGAAAGGTCTCACTTATTTATACTTGGCTAATTCTCTTAGTTTGAATCTAAGTATCTCCATCTGTAACAAGGTAGTCATAGGGAAACCTACAGCTGGATCAAATCCATAGCCACTGATGATTACGATGTCGTTATTGTCAAGAAGGGTGGTGTATCCATATGGATAGGGAGGGTTACGATTACAGGGTGGGAAAGTGATACAATGGAGGGAGGAAGGTGATCTTACCACTAGCCCTTTTCTTTGCTTCTATTATATATGTAATTATGGTTGATATCTATCCATTTCATTTCTTCCAGTCATGACTCAAGGTGCTCATTCCTTCCTCTCCCTTTTGGTTGAGCATTTTTTTCCTCACTGACTGAGCTTGACTATTATTCATCTATTATATATGTAATTATGTTGTTGATTCATTCTCAATTTTATTACATGATTTCCTGAATGTTCCAATTCGATCCAATCTGATCTGATAGGAAGAATGAAGAGATGAATTATATATGTCATTATGGAAGAACTATACTTTCCAAAATCAACATCAATCAGTGTGACAAAGAGGTATCCAATGCAAATAGATCCAAAATAATGATGAGATAGGCCACGTGAGAGAACTGCTAAATATGGTTGTCCAAGTCCACACGTGTGAGAGAGAAAGGGGAGCGCTTTATCAATGGTCAAAATAGACATCATAAGGAAGCCATCCAAGTCTAAAACCATGTCAAAAATACCAAGGCACTCCCTCATAAAGCTAGAACCATACCATATGTGTCACATATAACCCTAAAAGTCAAATAAATCCATGTTCACAAAGAGGAATATGTCAAGCACTCTCAATAATGTGATTCCAACCTAGTCAAACAATTTCAATAAACTTAGGAAACCATCCCAAGTGCTAGGGTGTTCCAACTAGGCTCAAATATCATCAACTAACCAATGTGGTGATAAACATAGGAAAGGGTAACATGTGACATGCACCCTCCTAACCAACCAACAAATAAAAAAATCACCACAACTCTAATATAGCATGGTACAAAATAGAATCATCATAAAATCAGGCCACATCATCAACTACAACAACTGGAGATCATGGTAGGCTCTAAAGGGAGGAAACAAGAAATTGATTCTGCAATGAAAACTCTCCTCTAGGCACTGCACACCCATCACAGAATAAATTTTGAAGTGGTCAGAACGATCCACAAGGGAAGTGTCAAGGAAATATGTATGCACCAATAATTCCCCTCTATCCATACACTAAAATCATGCAATATTCATGCTCCATGAAATCCAAACCCCCCTACTTCAATGGTGCTTCCACCACCATGGGATGCAAAGGAAAAATTTCCAAGTGTTGCCTCCCTATAAAGAACTAACAAGGCTTACATGCTCTAACAAACGTATGGACATCAACAAACATAGTCGACCAATAGTCACCATCCCTCAAAATCTTATGTGTTTGAGTTCTGGCTGCATGAAGCCCTCCACATAAACCAACATGTAACTTTGTCATCGGTCTCTTAGCCTCAACAACGTCTACACTACTCAGGACCAACCCTTATGGGTTTATCCAACCCATTCCTCCCTGAACTATACAGTAACTCGATGCTTTCAGCGTCATAGATCTCCTCTTATAATCAACCAAGTGATCCGGACATGTCAGGTTCTGAAAGTAATAAATGATGTCCAAATACCACTCGTGTTGCTCCAACTCCTTCATAACTGCAGATACAATTTATGGACCACCACCTAATGCATCAATTAGATTCAAGTATAATGTAATTGATAGAAGATGATCAGGGTTTGTTTTCGATTAGTTGTACGGGGGATTTCAATAGCCTATCTAGATTTGGTGGAATCCTTCTATCTATTATTCACTTTGGTTTGACCTGACCAACTATTATATTACCATTGTTGGGATTAGCAATACCCAACTTACTAATTCATTCCCAAATATCCCTCGTTCGGCTATGGGCCCATCCTCTTTTATCTTGGCCTGACCTTGCCTGTTCCGTATCTAGCTTCACTTGGCTTTGCTTGGTTCTGGTTGGTTCAGTAGTTCCAATTCTGTACTGATTGCCTGGGCTCAACTCCCCCCTAATCAAAACATTATTAGCTAATTGGGATTTGTATAGTTCTATTTTCATGGCCTGAACAGTTCTAATAGGGTAGGGGGGAATCAATTAGATGCGAATAAATAATTATTTATAAACTAAAAACCGTAGAAATAGAAAAGTAAGTAATATATAAATTGGTTGGGTCAAATCCCTATTTATTCGATTAGGAGTGCCTGACCAACTATTAATCCCATGAGGTTCTATTTGTCTAACAGGAGAAGGGATAGGGATTTGATCTCATATGAAAACGTACATAATAAGGTATGGCAGGTAAAGTAAGAGTGGGCTCGGCCAAATATAATACACATATAATATTCAGACGTATTTTCCCCGGTGCTCAGACAATCAAGTATATTCGTATCGGGTAGTTTTTATTAGATGTCGTAGGCATCCTCTATTCCGAGTTGGATTGAAATATGGCCTTATTTTGCTTGTTAAATAAAGATAATGGCTAGTTTGGACAGGAGTCGGCCACAACCTCAGTCCATTTCAAGAGATAGAATTGGCTTATTCTTGCCTTAGCCTCTTGTTCAGTTGTTCACCCAGAGATAAAATTATATTAATCAATTTGTAGGAAAAAGTTTAGAAGCGATAGGGACTAGCATGTAAACTATTGCATTCATTCCCTCGAAGGAAATTAACTAGGTATATTGGCTATTGTTATTGCTCCTAGCTCATTTGCAAGTCAAAGAGAAAATAAGGATAGGAATCCCACCCAATTCAATAGTGATTGTATTCCCTTCCCTGTTTGACTGGCCTCAGTGGTTTCTAGTTGTCTTCAATCACTCAGAGAAGGAAAGGTTGGATTGTGTATGTACTCCATCCCAATAGTATTTATGTGTGCCCCTAATAAAGAATAAATGGATTGGACCTCGTTAGTTGTTGGTTCTCTGGTTATAAAAGTCAAAGTATTTTCCTAGTTCTATGGGATGGACTGGCGTTGTTGCTAATTCATCGACTGGAAAGTGGCAAGGAATAACCACAGAATAATTGGGAAATGACAACATATAAGTAAATTTGTGGATTGGACATATAGATTTTCAATAATGGATTCTCTTCAAATGGAATTGATTTATGCTCGGCCCTGAACCTTTGGTATTACTACCTATGTGAAAGAGAAAGAAATTGTGCAAACACTAGAAACTAAGACAACCCACCCATCACGGGAATATCTACCAACAGGGGTGTAAAACTCACCTGTCATGCAAGGGGGATCTAATTCAGCCAGCCTAACTGATTCACTAATATTCCTTATTTTGATCGAAGCCTTGAATCATGACTTGTAGCTTGAATATTCTAATAACTATCTTATAACCCTAAAAGAAGCCATGGATAAGGTGCTTACTCTGGAGGCTTATTATATCTGCAAGAATCTAAAATAGTATGATGGATACATTCTCCCTTATGAGCACAGTGTTGATATAGCCCCTCCTAGGCCTCGTCATAACTATCATAGAGATTTTCATTCTATGGGAGATGGTGTTGTAGATTCTCCCTAAGTTAATGCTAAAGTAAATGCTATCCAATCATTTCTACAACCTACACCTCCTACTCCACTATAGTAGTAACAACCCCCCAGGATCCTACAACTTAACAATTGGATTGCTCCTCCTCTGCAAGCACCACCTATAGCCACTACTTCTCTAGTGTATAATCAAATGCAGCTTCATTTAATTCTTCTCAACCTATTAATTCTACTCTACATCGATGCCAAAACCGAATCGGGAACTAAATGACCATAGATATAAAGGTCTGATCCTACTAAATTATAGGATTATCACTAAATGAGAGGACATAGTATCGACTAGTGATTTTCTTACCATAGATCCTAGTAAGGGAAACAATATGAGGGAGAAAAAAAGGCCCATTACATACTAAAAACCCAAACTTGGGTATCTTCCAAGATCCATTCCCTTAACATACCCAACCACATTAGTCATCCTCTAACGCCTCCACCATATTGTCTTCATCTAGTAACCAGGTTCCTACCTCATTAGTAGTGAATCCTATTAGTAAATTAGTTGGTTGGCACGTTATCTATGCTCTTGCCAAGTGTGGAAAAAGCACCCAAAAAAATCAATTGGCTCTCGAACATACATCGAATCTCGACATCAATAGCTAATCGAATTGACTATAAAGTGAAGGTAGTTGACTGGAAAAAAAGTTGTTGGTTCCATATAAATCTCCTTTATTGATGGTGGTGGATTTTCTCGCCTTCGAGGATATGCAACTGAAATTGGAGCTAGGTCAAATGCTGGATCAAATGAATTTGGGCCTAGATCTCCTAGGTATTGATCTCAATCTATAACGGGCTCTAAATCTGGATCAATTGGGTTTGCTACCTTTGAGTTTGCTTATACCTATGCCTCTATGCCCACCTATCTCTGGAAAATATGCTTAGGAAAAGTCGCTACTAGATATGGATCAAATGATTCTTCGACAGGTGCTTCCATTGCTACCTATGTCATTGCTAAATAAACTCCTACCTAATATTTCATTTTTATATCAAATGGGTTTATTGGTCCATTAATAAGTGTACTACATTTTATAGTATCTACCTTTACCTCTAGATATGGTTCTTTCTTCTTTGCCTTCACTAATC
>APFE030660243.1:2847-29279 GCA_000404065.3 Pinus taeda | reverse complement strand
GGGATTGGGAACTATACCAGGCTCGAAATAAAGAATAATGCTCCATTTCTTGAACCCAATGAATACTGAAGTTGGTGAAACAATGGCTACTGAAGCATAAATAGCATGTTGTTCTTTCTCCATGAGTATAGCATGATGATCCCAAGTATTTATATTCTCTTTGAACTTCAAACATGAATGAATGGATTGTAGCAATTTAGGATCTATACTACATCAATCGGGTTAGACCATTTGGAAGGTGAGATTGCTTGGTTCAGTTAGTAGAATCAATATATGTAGGTAGTTAAGGTAGGATTCCTGAGGGATATGGGGGACCTCTCTCAGTTATGTTAATTGAACGGGGTGTGGTGAATGAGTTTTGTTAAACCATGTTGAATGTGTATCGTGTTATGTGGGACCACCCATCTCGACAGACTATTTCTATCTAGTCCATCTTCCTCTCTAACTATCTATATCCCTCCCCTGGTGTAGTTCAGTTCTATTTCTGTAGGAGTATGTGGACTTGGTAGTGGCAGACCAAACAGACTTACTTCGTGGATGTGGACTTGGTAGCCATGTACTTGGCTCCTTATATGTGGTGTTCGTCCTTGGTGGAAGTGGGGCTTGGTCAGATTGGTGGGGACATGTACTTGTCTTTAAGTTCTAGGCTTATGCAGAATGATTCGTACAATGTATCCTGCTGTGGGGATTTTTTCTTGTAGGGTATGTGGATATGTATACCTTGTAGGGGCTACGGCTATGCCTAGTTGATATGACCTTCTGGCTGCTATATCATGCTTTATGGATATGTCAAGTGACCTAGGTACGTGTCTATCTGCTTTGTTGGGTGATTCCTTCCCTGTGTATTTTTATCAGCAATGTGTTGGGCATTGAGGCTATGTGAGTTGCTCTATGTGCAGGTGTTATAATGTTACACATTGTTTTGTCATGCCTCCTACACTTCCCTGTTTCATACCCTGAAGTGCCTGAAACTTGGCAATCATGCAATGTGCCCATCCTGATATGCAGTTCAGATCCTCCCAAAAACACTAATAGAAATATGCCTTGACCCTTCCCTGAAGAAGTAAGCTCTAAAACCCTAATTTCAGGACTAGCACGACTGTGACACTGGAAACTAGTGTTGATGAAAAGTTGCACTATACTAGCCTTGCGCTACCAATGCACTTTTTACTTGGATACTTGTATTGATCCCTAAAATGCAAGTTTTCCCAAATAGGACAAGAAGCCTCGTGATCTAGAGGCTTCCAGAACAACGAGCTGGAGGTTGCTCAGTGTGGATGTGGTCAAATTCACCCAATATTTCCCTTTGATCTTATCCCTATGAATTATCTCCTTGAGATGAGGGCCTTCGCCTATCTTTGGAGAGATCCTAACTTGCTTTCCCTTCCTATATATTCATCCTCTCCCATTCCCAAATGATTGGTCTCTGATTATTTTCACCCTTATGCTGAGATTGTGCCTACATGCTACTCATTTGGTTTGGAGAAGGAGTGCTTGGGGAGCTTGAGCTTGGACTTGGACATTCACTCAAGGAGAGCTTATTGACATCAAGGCTTGTTTGTATGCTTCCTCCTTTATTTCATTAATATATACAACTCATGGTTCACTTTCCATAAGTGTTTGTGTTAATGCATCATTTATCTTAAGGCTCCTTGATCTGTTAAGTGGATTACTTTCGATTATGATTTTTGTACTTATATGATTTGTTGTGTCTTTGATCTCTTGTGTAGGTATTCAAACACTATGAGCAGTATAGCTGAGCCCGAGGAGCAAGCGATTCAAGATCTTCGACAAAAGAGTGTGTTATAGCATTAGAACAAGGTAGGTCATCTCCCTCTTCTCCCATTTCGATTGTAATTTGGGAAAGTGTCTTATAGATTGTCACATAGGTTGCTAGTACCACTCATTGGGCCAGAGGGATAGTCTCTGTCCGTAGAGAGGATTTACCTATACAACATGAAGAAACTTATGTTTTGTCTACATAAGTGAGGTAGGACCATGTGTTTGGTTTCGGGTAGAGGTTGAGGGTATAGGGTCGAGAGCTATGGTTCCTCTGTAGATGGTCTAGGTTGATCTCAAGGGTCAAGGTCAAGGGCCATGGTTGGGTCTAGAATCTAGGTCGAGGTATGGGTTCTATAGTCTCGGTCTCTTGGTAAGGCCTCCTAGCTAGTCCTCATTGTCTGTCCATGGGACCTTACAAGCTCTACAAGTTGTATGAAAAAGTGTCTGTCAAATTTGAAACCTTAGACAAATTTCTCTACATAAGTAGGGTTAACACCTCCCAACTAAAGTGACTCTTTGATTGATGATCATACATGTACGAGGTACTCTAGTGACTGAGTGAGTGGCTAGGCATGCACCTAAGGCTACCTCAGGGAAATATATGCACCCCACACAAGAACAAGCACCCAAGATATATTAGAAATATATAGTTTTTTTTTTTTTATTTTCTAGCCTGAAATGCATAATTGTTAGTTGTTTGTAGAGTAAGAAAACAAATAGGTTGGGTCATTTTGGGATCTACCCATACGACTACCGGCACAAGACTAAGGAGCAACGTTGTTCAGTATTCAGAGTGTATGGGTAGAAGGAATCATCAGAGTGTTCAAACATTGACTCCATATATGGTGAACTTTTGACTGAGGTGACTCTGAAACAAAGGGGTCACAAGAGTTTAGGAGCCAAAGGGGCCACCCTCAGAAAAAGCCTAGAAGAAGCCATCAAGGGTAGGAAATAGGATCTGTGACCCCTGATTGAAGATGCTATGATGGGAAAAAATGGTCATGGAAAGGACTAGAAAATGAGGCCATCCTCAGATGAACCATTAATTTTTTGGCTCAAAGCATATGTCTTATGTGTAGCCCACAAAGGTATAGAAAGTGATCATGGTGCTATCGGACTCCACCCTTCGGAAAAGCCTGAAAGAGGCCATGGCCAAAATGCATGGAATGTGACCCATGATAATACAATATAAAAAAAGGTGGGATCATCACCAAGGGAATATCCAAAAAGACCAAGACTCCTATTAGATGAATGGATAAGTCATACTTTTTTGTCAGTTATCCCTAAAAAGCACATGGTTGTAGGTATGTTAAAACATGATAAAGCTTGTTTGAAGCTCGGGTGATTGAGGTGAAGGCTGAGGCAAGGTTGGTGGGAAAGAAAATAAAAGAGGGCACTATAAAAAAATGTCATAAGAACAGTCATAAATATGATAAGGACCAAATGCACCACCTATTGTTCTTTTTTTAGGCGTAAAGTAAGGATCTCATTGTGCACCTACCTTTCTCTCATGTGCAACTACCTTTTCTTTTTGTAAGTAAGTGTGGGGTATCATTCCATCCACCCATCTAGACCTAGGGTGGGAGGGAGTTAAGGGGTCCATCTAACATAATATAGACTCTGAATTAAATTCCTGGGTAGGGAAAGTTCTAGTCATTATACTCTCCCCTCCCTGGCCTATTCTAATGGGTAGTTGAAGGAATCACATACTTATATTAGCCATCCAAAGGTCTATATTATGTAGATGAGTGATCACAGAGCAGTTATTATGGATTTGTTGAGGGAAAGAATCTAATTACCCTATAGATAGTTGAGCATGATGTGGCTATAATTCCCTCCCTCCCCTGAAGTAGTTTATTATATTTCCATATTTGCATTACCAAGCTTAGGACTCCTCCCACTGTTAGTTGAGGGAGATCATCCTCTAAGAACATCGAGGATGGGATCAAATAGTTCTGATGTCATTGAGCTGCCCTTCTTGAGTTAGTCCATTCCTTCTCCTCATTAGGGTGTTAATTCATTTATCGATAAATGAGTTGATTAGATCCTTCCCACCGGTTGATCGAGAGCTCAATTGATTCTTCCATTTTGTGCCACTATGGCTAGGAGGCGAGGGCAAGGAATTTGAACCCCTAGGACAAGGAAATCTTTTTTGATTTGTCAGTTCAGGCTAGGCAGCCTCTAGACTTACCCCTTATAGAGTACCTTCCTTCCATCCTTACTTACTTCCTTCCAGGATGGTAACAGGAGAAAACTATTAACCCCCTACACTAGCTAACATTCTTATGGCCAGAAGTAACGATCCAACTTCTCATTTTCGGGTAACCGAGGGTGAATAACTAGTTTCCAGTTGCATTAATTCTAGTTGTTGAACTCAGGGTCTCCTCCCTCCTTCATTAGGTTAGTCTTGAATATCATCTATTCCTTAGTTATCCATCGTATAAAAGGATGGTGTGGAAATTCCCACTGTAGATCACCTGGTAATGAAATGTACTAAAGCAAAACACTTGATCTACTTTTACAAAGAATTTAGCGGAAGCTTAATAAAACATGAGCAACATCAATAAGAATACATAAATGATAAGAAGGAATCAATCACACATAACACAGAAGATATAACCCGGGGAAAGCCTCAGCCTAAAACCCCACTCTTTGTATTATCATACATAGGATTTATACAAAGCCTTAGCTCTCACACAGCTAGCCATCTCTCAGTACAATCCTCACAGATGAAGGTGGAAATATATCAGGATTACACAAAACCTTCACTCTCACAGCTAGCCAGCTCTCAGTGCAATCCTCCTCGATGTTCACAGGAAATCAAGACTTCTCTTAAGCCTTCTCCTCTGCCCTCCAAGCCTCCTATTCCCTTGCGTAGTTTTCCCTAGGTGATCCTCCTAAGTGTAACATTGATCTCTCACACTGATCTCACACCCTCTAAAACTGCACAATCCTTAAGGAACCTTAATCCAACTGATAGTACACTATCCCTTCTCTGATCTCAACTGGGTCTCTGTCTGAACTGACATGCATGAGTTATCTATAAGTGAATACTCAGTTATCTGAAATATAGTAGTTACATGCATGCAAGCATTAACTAACTAAACTCTCATTAATTTAACAAACTATTAAATTAATCTAACTGGACTTGACTCAATTAACTGAGCCAACTAATTACAACTCATCCTTATCTCTTTAACTGATGGATAAATTCCTCAATTAATAGATAAACTATTACATGTCCTCACATAGACATCAAGTTTGATTTTCCTCAACTAATTAACTCAAGATGAATTAATTAATAAATTTTCAAACTGCTGTTAATATCAAATTCGAATTTTACTTCCTATTTTTAGTCAAGGGAGAGACTAAAATAGGAATCCATCCTAAACTACTAAAAATAGAAATTCTATTTTTAGCACTTCCATTTTTCATTCCCTGTTGCCCAATCCAGCATTGGTACCCAAACTACTATTTTTAGCAGTGCTATTTTTAGCATTTCTTGTTGCCATTTTCAACAGATGGAAGCATCAGTCAATTCCATCAGTTAGATTAGAGATTGTCCATCCTGAAATTATCTTTTGTTTGGCCTTCCTTCTAGTTGTCCTATTGATTTAACCCTCTAGAGAGGAGGAGCTTCTCACAGGGATCCCGTCCTTGTATTGGGGGTTTTGCCCTTAATTCACCCCTAGATGGAGTAGACTAATGAGGGAGGACCCTTAGCAAATTTAGATAAAGTAGTTTGAGCTAACCGAAGGTGGGGTGATGGTAACGAGGAAGGAGCTAACCTTTGGTCGAATCATCTAACCAGGCCACTTAGTTTCATTATCGACCGAGCATCAATCTAGTTTAGTTGAGTTACTGGAGGCAAGAAAGAAACATTATTTCTAGAAGGAAGCCTAGTGGTTTAATAAATGTTGTCTAGTTTGGCCCTCCCCTCTAAACCTAATGAGTTTCTCTTTAAAACTGGCTAGCTAGGTAGAGAGAGATTTTTCACCATAAGGAAAGGAATCTCCCTGGAGGAAGGAAAGGATCAGGATGGACACACTACCTTGATTTATTTATTTATTGAGGAAGCTGGATTAATGATTCTTTTTTGAGATGGACTTTGGGACCTACAGATTGGCAGTCATGTTTCCTTTCAAAGGGGGGCTCTTTGGGTACTCCTTACTAAGGGGGAATTTTCAATTTCGGCAGTATTTGTCTAACCTACAGAGGGGGCATTCTCTAACAAAAATCAAGGCAACTATTTTGAGGTGAAGCGGGTCAACAAAAGACAGAATGACAACAGCCAACAGAACGGATTACACTAAAAAAGAGAAAAGGCTTTTATGTCACTTTTTTCTTAAGTTGCTTGGCTAAGATCAGTCAACAGAAAAATTGGTCTCTACAAAGGGGGCTGCTTGTCGGGAGGGATAAGTAACCATAGTTGTATTCAAAGGAGGTGGATCGAGATAGAAGCGAGGGTTATGGCATGTTTAGGATTATACAAGTGGGTGACGTGTAACGATTCCATTCACCCAGGGCATGTTTATGAGATATGGATCTATGTTACCAACTGATGACAATGAGGATAGAACAAATACCAGAATGGATTGACCTTTCAACCTGCCGTTTTCAGGTTCACATTATAGCTTACCCCTTTTCACCTGTCACTTAATGGTATGGAACTTTGTTGCTTCTTTTTTCCTTCCCTATTGAAACTGAATGGTGCATAACATCATTTCGATGTACATCCTTCCCTCTTGGACTTACCACTATGAAATATTATTACTCCTTGTTCCGTTGGTTACAAAAGCACATGCTGAGATGATGGGGCGAATAGAATCACATAGCGTAGATTAGTCAAACACTATATAAAAGAAAGAAATGGAGCATTATTCTATGTGGATAGAATGAAAATAAGAGGAAGGAGAATGATTAAGGAGGCTAGAGCATGATAGAGTAGGATATTGTGACACAAGGAAATATATAGAGGGCAACGAGAAAAGAGATACACTTACAGATCTACCCATTACACACAGCAGATATATATACGTTCTATTTTAAACAAAACAATTAGTAATCGAGCGTCATTAATTGAGCATTATTCTCATTTTCCGGTCTATGGTGCTCTACGCATTTGACCTCCCTAGTATTTGAGAGATGGGCATGTAATGTTTTTGCATTTTAACACCTATAATGCAATAATTAAGTTTCTTAAGGTGAGGTCCGATTTTCAAACCAACAAACTTCCTTTCTTTATGTGTAACCCATTAACACGGGTCACGTCAATAACGACAAATTCTACAACAGATACAACTACAATAGTTACAACAACATATGCAACTACAACAACAACTATGGTAGCTACGAATGGAAACTACCAACGACTACTGCAGAGAGACAATGGACAACTAACCTAGTGTGAGTTGAGGAGAGCCAACTTACAGATTATGTAGCCATGTTAGGTGCAAGAACTATGAGAAAAGGAGGTTATTATCTGCTTGTTGTTGGGTTCTTTAGCTGTTGATTGGTATATTTTCCGTTATGCAGAGGTGGATGAGAAAGAGACAGAGAAATAGATTGAGTTCAATGGATAGAGAAATGAATGTTGTTGCTGTCTGGATGGGTCGTTCCTTTGATGAAGGTATAACTGCAAGGTTATCCCTCCTTCTTAATTTTTTCTTCTCGTGATGGGTAGGAATGTGTATTTTCTTCTCCTTTCCTAGTGAAATTAACTCCTTGAAGTGTGCCCCCCTACTACAACATGCTAACCTTAAAGTGGGCGTTGTTCATTTAGTTGCTCCTTAGAAATTGAAATACGCTTTGGGATTAGGAAATTAAGCAAACAATGAGGTGGAAGGTATTACTTCCTATCAGGGGATTTCTCTCTTATGGAAGAAAACTCAATATAGAATCACCATTATTAGATACTTTTCTATTCTAATTCGAGCTCTAGTAAAGAGAGAACCGCCGCCCCCCCCCCATTAGGGACATGTCTGTATCATAAATTGCATTTTCTCACTCCTTCTGGATTTAGTGAGGTTCACTTATTTCAAATATGAAGGACCCTAAATTCTCTAGACAGCGATCAAGAAAACATGGGGTTGGGGGAATTGGAAACCTTTATTAGGACCATCGAATAAGGAAGGGATCAGAGGATCCAAGTCCTCATTGAAAAAGGAAGTGTGAGCAAGAAATTCATCCACATGCCATATCCATGCATAAGGCAAACCAATGAGTTAAGAGGCCACTGGCCTAACTCCCTAGAATTTGATCATAAGTCAAATTGATTTTAACTTGTATTAATTCACCATTCATCAATATTCTCCCTAGTTCAGGCATGGGAGGATTGTATTGAGATGATGCTCCTCTTCTTGATTTGACTAGTTCTTAATGGTGAAAAGGATGGACAATTCCTTTTATTAGAGGGGTTCTCTTGGGATTACAATCAATGGAGTCTCTGGGGTTGAGTTAGGCAATATATGGAGAAGTCAATTTATTTAGTTATGCAATCTATAACACACCCCCTTACAACTAATAGGAAACCAAAACTCTCTTTTTGTTTATTTTGTTTTTCACACTTATTCCTTACCTTCATGCTTCAGGTAAGCCCATCCTTCCTTTGGCCCCTCAAAAGTAAGTCTTATATACGCATTATCCTCCATCATGGGTATTTTATTTAATGAATAACCAATCAAGGGAACCAAAGATTGCATTCATTTAAAGGATACTACCAGAGCAGTAGTTTCAAAAACAACTATAGGAGTTGGGGTGGTTGGATGAAGACTACCTCTAAGCCACATTTTAGTAACAGATGCCCAAGTAGACCATGTAGAGGTACCATGATAGTAAATTGAAGCCTTATGAATTTGAAGAGGGGAAAGTAGTCCTACTATATCACAGTAGAAATAAGGACAAGGCAGAGAAAATCACCTATAGTTGGTTGGGACCCTACAAGCTCTACAAGTTGTATGAAAATGTGTTTGTCAAATTTGAAACCTTAGACAAGTTTCTCTACATAAGTAGGGTTAACACCTCCCAACTAAATTGATTCTTTGATTGATGATTATACATGTACAAGGTACTCTGATGACCCAGTGAGTGGCTAGGAATGCACTTAAGGCCACCTCAGGGAAAGAGATACACCCCACACAATAGAAGGCACCCAAGATATGTTAGCAATATATAGTTATGTTTATTTTCTAGCCTGAAATGCATAATTGTCGGTTGTTTGGTTGGTTCCAATGAATGATTCCAATCCAATTAGTGAAAAAGGGACTGAAATGAATACTCCATTTATGTACCGCAACAACTAAAAACTAGTAGTGTAGAGCTACTTTCATTTCCTCTTGGAGGCGGAGCTACACACCTTGCAATGTATATATCGCATCTGCACTAAATGGTCTCCTTTTGTTGGGTTTAGTTGAGTTGGTGGAGACTGTCATTGGTACATCAATACCCTGATCCATTCAAGTAAAGAGACTGGCAACAAGCGCCTTTCTCCCTTCCTTGGGTGAGGGTCAAGTGAAACAAACACCTGTCCTCTATAGATGTATATAAATGAAAGGGAGGGACAGTTGATTGTATCACAACTAATGTCAGTCAATCAATCATGGTATGGAGGAAGTTCTTCTGCTAAACAATATGGGGAGTAGATCTCCATCTAGCTAAATGCCTAAATGAATGCTGACCTCAAAAAGCAAGGTGTTGATCTAAACCTAACTAACGTAGCCCCATCGAGTTTGGTTAAGAATGACTTCCGAACAATGGCGGGAAAACAAAGTTTGTTCTGCTTTACTAAAACCCAAGCTAAAGTTGGATCAACAGATAAATCATTTTGGCATTTCTTATTTTCAAACAACAACAAATAATAGCTCTCTAGAAACAATAGACCAACCAGAATGGGATGGAAACCTGAAGAAACCCGAATACTGGCATTCCATTGTGTTTCCATAAATAGCATGATGATCATTTCACAAGGAGGTGTTGATGAGGAAGTTGGTTAATGATTTCTATGAACCATCATACTATCATGTTTGCTTGTTGCTTCAATAACTTTTTGGTAGCATAGCTCTGTCATCCATGAAATGAATAAAATAAAATAAAAAGAATTTCATTTTGACAGAAAGCACAAACCTCTTGTTCCCACCCACACTCGGGGGTTGAAGAGTGATATCGACACTTTACCTTTCCATGCCAACTGCTTCAACCCAAGGCAACTTTACCCTTTAGACTGATCAGGATAGGGTCTTTAGACACTCGACTATTAAGGAAAGGTGACAGGGGAGGGCTTATTACATAAGTAATATCCACTTTGATTCATGTTGCTATGTGAAATATGAATTTGAGTTTAGGTAAATTCAGTTCCCAACCTAGATTCTCTTTTTATGCCTTCTATTCGACATTCTCATTGCTTAATATCTTGAGAAATAATAAGCAGAGTATTACATACGTACTAACAAGTTTTAGGATGTTGATAAGGTTTCAATCTCCACCATTCTCTCAAGTGCAATGTATAAAAGGCCAACAAGAAAGGGTCTGAAGGCCAATAAGGAAAGGAGGTTGGAAACATAAAGCATAGTTCTGAGGCAGAAAAAAGGGCATAGCGGAAAACTTTCCATCTACCCTAGCCAGTCAAAAACAAAACCTGAAGAAAAGGAAAAGGTCTGAAAATGGAATATCTCGATCATACCTTACCATTCAAGATCAGGGGTCCATAGCAACAACAAGAGTAAGAGAGTGATACATGCACTTACCTGTAGGTGGGAGCCGACGGTGTATATGCATGTTGGAATGAGCTAAGTACCTACATCACAGACATCAACAACTTGCCCTGAATGGGGAAGGGATAGAGACAACAAATCCTAGGAAGGGACAAAGGACAAGAATATAGGAAGACATAGAAGAGGCGGGATGAGCCGATGTTGTTGTAGTGGCAGCAAGGGGACAAGGCAACAAACATTAGCACAGATTCGATGCAAGCATCAGAGGTTATATACATTAGGAAGAATCTAATGTGAGCAAAATAGGCACCATACACTAGTAAAGCACATAGTGTGATCATAGGGGGCAACATACATTAGAACGAAGCTAACATGAGCACAAGGAAGGGGCCAATGCTAACAATACACCAGCAACAGTAAAACATGGGAGGAAGGAGGTTTCAGGGTCATGGAGGTGACCCACAATTGCAAGGTACAAGATGTGACTAGCCAATATTGACACCTTAGGACAAAGACTAGGGGACTAGGGGTTGGCCATAGCAACAGAGACGCTAGCTCATATAGGCCATACTTGAAATAATCACCTAGGATGAACCAAGACACTGACAAAGAGACCAAGGAAAGGTAATGGAATTAATGGAGATTTTGAATTGAAAATCTGAATACATGACCTACTAATGCATGCACTTGGTTGAATACACATCCCATAAGTGAGAGTGTCTAAGGTTGGCATGGTAAGGTAGGTTCTTTATCTAGCAACGAGGTGGTTTAGAAAGTGGAGCTAGCATCTGATCGTTTTCTACATGATCGTAAGTAATGCAAGTTGGGCAAGGAATCATATTGTGATCGTAAGTAATGCAAATTCTTAAGTGCACAGGGTAGATGGTAATGCAAGACTGTGTATTGCAAGATTCATTAGTCAACCAGGCATTCATTCTTCTGGTTCATGGGTAACTCGCCCTATGGGTCATGGTTCTAAGAGATTGCAACCATCTGTATGTGTCCCGCTAGACCGTCTGATTTCAACATGTGACTCGCCAGTTAGACCGATTCTAACCACATTTGGCTAGGACCAGACAACTAGAAGCTTCATACTAATATTTATCACAAGAGATAAGCACCATCACCCTCACCAAATAAGTCACTTAGGATCTCTAGATATTATATACGTAATTAAGTCATTACGCTTCAACGAAAAATGTATATACTAAATACTTATCTCCTTAGGTTAGGTGCTAAGGAAGAGCCCGATGAATGAGGGTTACTTACCAACATGCACCCTAGTCTCTTCTTTCAATACTCCTTTTTTCTTGTTGAATCACACTTCTCCGTAAAGAAATTTCCCTCAGTAACTTTGAGCAATTTTAGGGTCATATTTTTTGGAGAAACTATGGTCAAAAACATTAGAATATGATCGCGGAGTTTCTTAGATAATTATTAGTCAAACTCCATCCCATCCAACAATCCATCCCATTTGGCTCACCTAGTGATCCAACAATCTCCATCCATACTAGCAATCCATACCAACCATACCACGAAGCGAGGAGACGATGCAACCAAAGAAAAGAAACTCTAGAGGGGGAATGGTGTGAGGAGAGAGCCCTTCTTATTGCTATTTGAATGGGACAGTCATAGAGCATTCATCAAGGGAGAGAGGTGTGATGTACGAATGACTTTCCTGTATTTTCCATGCATGAAATAAGTAGGGCAACCAACACCCACTTCCTTTTATCTCTCTTTCATGGTAATAACATGCATAACCAACCAAGAAGCAAGCCTAATCTATCTCATTTGATGTAGATCTAGCGCTTGGTTGGAAAATAGTAGCTCCTATCTATTTACTGGTGTGGATAACCATTGTGGGGATCCTTATCTATCTCCCCTCACTATTTTTCTATAGAATCTCATTCACCACTTCATACCAAAGATCAAGCCACACAGTCATTTCCTTCCCTCTCAAGGGTTATTTCATTCCTTCCGCTCTATCATGGATCTGTTCAAGGAGTAAAGGGAAGGAAGGAACCCTCCTGGGAAGGGAATGTCGGGAATGATACCACTTGCTAATTGATCCGAATAAATCATCTTCTCTTCTATAGGCAGTTAGATTGCATGATTCATTGGTAGGTCAATCATGGTTATGTGTATCACTCTAATCCCCAATGTGAAAAGATCCCAACTGGAAGGCGGGTGTTCATCATTTTCCCACCTAGTCTATAAGACTTTGGTCGAGTAGCTCCTTGGCTAAAGCAATGTTGCGTGCATATCATGGGTGAAGCTACTCCTATAAGCTATCATAATGTGGTTGTTCAGGAACCTGAACGGAGTTAGGGAAAGGAGCAACTAATTGTCTTTCTTGGGATTTGTTATGGGACATTCCGACCACTCAAGATGTATCTAAGAACATTCGTGAAAGGGATTTTTCAAGACCTGGCATTGGCACTTCTTTACTCTATTTCTTGCTACCGAAGTCAGTTATTACTGAACTTCAAATTGCACTTTGTATAGTAAGAAGAAAAATACTTACCTGGGTCTGACCTTTGACCGACACACATTAGGGGAATTTTGAAGTCTAAATTGGGCCTCTTAAGAAAAATGTACAACCAAAATAAACTTTATAAGAACAAATAGGATTCAATATGATGATGTCAACCATGGGGGATGATTCACCATTTTTCTAGTGAAAAAATAAAAAGATTAAAAAGTAATAAAATTATAAAACTGCTTTTTAAACTCATATTTTCAACTTATCTCCCTAAGGTTTTACTCAAATTTCGAGCAAGAGTACTCATTAGATGTACAATTTAATTCTTCATCCAATGAGTACCCATGTTGTATACTTTCGATGGACCATGCTACACAAAAAATGAGAAATACATGAAAAAATGTTATTGCAATCATGTTTTTTCATGTATTTCTCATTTTTCGTGTAGCAGGGTCCATCGAAAATATGTAACATGGGTACTCATTGGATTAGGAATCAAATTCTACATCCAAAAAGTATTTTCGTTCAAAATTTGAGTAAACCCATAGGGAGATAAATTGAAAGTACAAGTTGAAAAAATAGTTTTTTCTTTTTCCCTCTAAAATTTGATGATGTAATCTAATATTATTTTGTTATTTCCACTACTATTTTATAATCTCCTTAGGAGGCCTATTTTAGACCTTAAAATTTCCCCAATGGTCAAGACCTTACCACTAATTAATCTCGCACGCTTACTAATGATTCATTAAATATTATTTCAAGATCTGAAGGTGTTGTCTCTTTATGCATTCACTTACTTATATCCCTGGCCTTATCTTTGCTTGAAGAAAGACTCTTTGTATGGTTATCGACTCAAGGTTCTTATATCAAGTGATGTCCCACCGTCAAACATTCGAACCGGAGATGGATTAAGAGGCGATATAGATGTGATAAAGAGGCTATAATGAGCGTGAATACCTTGTCGTTACACTTTAGTGAGCATGAAGACCTCTCCCCTAGGGGATTGGGGTGGGTGGGTAAATAGTGGTCACGCCTGCTTGAGCATCCTCTCTTGAGGGTCAAGCAATTAATTCCTCTAATTTCTTAGATTAAATTTGATTTCAAATATGTTTAGCGTCTATGTTAGATTTCAATATGGTCACAATCTCCTAAACTATCTAGGGCATAGGTGTTGTGCTCAAATAAGCTTCATCTTCTTGTTGTTACCATTATGAATCATATATAATAAAGAGATTTCTTTCTTTTATCATTCATTTTTAAGCTAGTCAATAAGGAGAGCAGGTCAAGGAGTGAGTCAATAAATAGGTCCCCCTAAGAGATAAATAGAGGTTGTTATGAAGCGAGATGAAAAGGTCGAATTCATGTTGGGAGCCTAGTGATAAAGACTGAGAGGTTTGAAGTCGTTTACTTAGATCAATTCTTGCTCTCCCTCCTTTTAGAGTCTATTCTTCCCCCACTCTTCTCTTTTTCCTTCCATCAAAAAAAGTCTCTCCACTCGTGGCAATAGTAGTTGGTGGACTCCAGTATTGCAGCGATAATCTTGCAACTCCTAGGGCTTCCTTCTTTACTTTTATCAACCCGGTAGTTTGTAACAAACTTGGAAGTGACGGTGCTATATGCACAAGTACTAACTCTTACTGCA
Organism: Pinus taeda; assembly: GCA_000404065.3. Classification (NCBI taxonomy): domain Eukaryota; kingdom Viridiplantae; phylum Streptophyta; class Pinopsida; order Pinales; family Pinaceae; genus Pinus; species Pinus taeda. Next base: position 14,665 of record APFE030660243.1, on the reverse strand, counting down.
GGTTGTCACTTGATCAGCTGGCGCAAGTTCGCTAGGAGCTTAAGCCAACTTCTATGAGTTCTCAGAAGAAGCTTTTACTGTGATGGAAGAAAGCTAACTCTACAAGGGCTATTCTACTTGTAGAATGAGAAGGAAAACTGAAATGAAACAAAAACCCTAGCAAACCCTAGTATACCCACTAACCCTATTTTTGCAAGAAAAGAGATGGAAACTAATGAAGTGAGTGCCATTGACTACTGAAAAGGTAAATTGCATTTATTCAAGTTACTTCTAAAGAGAAATGAGAAGAAATCATCTTTTTGTTCTTTTGAGTATTTTTATGTGGAATTATTATGCTTGTGATTTGACTGGTTGTGACTGTGCAGAGGTTTAGTGGCAAAGGAAGATGAAGTTGGCTTTTTCAAAAGGTGAGGAAGGTGTGGAGAGGTCCTAAGAAGCCCCTAGTACCCTTCTGAAGACTTCCATTGTGATCAAACTTTGAAAAATCACTCACAGGAAATTCTACAGGAGGCTGCAAGGGATCTACAGGAGGTTCTACAGGAGGATCTACAAGAGGAGGCCGAAAGTGGTTTTTGGAGGTTTGAAGGTGGAAAAGTGATGGGAAAAGGGGAAATGAAGGTTGAATGAAGGTGTTGAGGAGTCTATAACTTGTCAAGGAAGATCAGGGACGAAGGAGATGGTTGGATTTGTTCAAATGGAAAGAAAACATCTTTATGAAAAAACACAAAAATTAGGGCAGATTGGCGAAATGTTGTGAGTGAGCTGAGAATTCTATGAGAATTCAGTTGGTGCTAGCTGTTCTATGGAGGGATGATCAACTGAGATGTCCTGCAAGAGATCTGCACACTTACTTATCAAAACTGACCAAAGAAAGAACTAAAAACAGAGTTTTGTCTAGCTTAACCTAATTTCTTACCTAAAAATAGAAAATGTTGATCAGAAACCTATGAACAGAAAAGCATGCTTGAGAACTATGGTATATGAACAGGAGATGATCTAAGCATGTGAATCTAAGCTACTATCAACTTTTTCAAATCAAGTTATCACACTAGCAGTTGCATGAAAGAGCAAAAACTGTGTTTTTGGTGGCAGCAGTAGTGCCTTGACCTCAAATCATAGTCCCAAGAAGGGAGAAAGGAGATCAGGACCTGTTTTGGCCTTTTTGAATCTTATTTTGTCACTTCAGCAACCTACTTGCACAACTGATAGAAAAACAACTAATCATCAAAAGCAACCTAACTTAACAAAGTAAGATGAATCTACGCAATAGAAATTAACTCATGAATGGAAGCAAGAAAACATATAAATACACAAAGGAGGTGTTGGGCAGCTTGGGTTGGGCCCTAACCCAAGACCTTCAGCTCTCTGAAAGAGATCAGCGTTGGCTCAAAAACTATTTCATCTTCATTTATCAAAAAATGGCAGTTACATCACATAAACTGTCTACAAAAAGAGCTCGAAAATGAGCTGAGCACAATGCTGCACAAAAGTGTGAAAATATACTAAGAACTGGCTAACCTACTGAGGCTCGAAGCCTTCTTATTTATACAAATGGGGACTCCCAACAGTCCTCCTAAAATCAAGGAACTCGGCTTCCTAGAACTGAAGATAATAGCAGTCCTACTTGACTTGCTTAGCTGCCCCTTGGAATCATCAATGTCGGCCTTTGTACTCCGAGCTGCTGATGGAGGATTCAAGTTAAGGGGTCATTAATGAAGGAGACACCCCTCCTACAAGTCCTCTTCCCATTTTTCCTCGATTTTTGGCTTCCATGTGCTCATAAATTCCTTTTCTTTATCCAAAATTGTCCCAAAAAATCTGCAATAAACACTCATTAGACTACATGGCAAAGTGACTAACCCAATTCACTCTATTAGCATAAATATACTCAAAAACATGCAACAAACTAATGAGAATAGTGGATTAAATCAAAATAAGAGGCGGAATGAGCCCATATAGTTACCCATTTCTGGGGCTCATTAGTAGTCCCCCCCAAACCCCAATGATATCCACCTCCATCATCAACATGCTCCATATCATACGTTGCACTGGCACACTCCCACCCAATGGAAGTCAAGTGAAAAGAACATTATTGCCAATGAATGAATGAGAATAGGCAGTCGTCACACCTAGCCTATAATTGTTTGCCATCTATAAGAAAGCTACAAGGTGCTCTATATTTATTAGCGAGCATAAACCATTTACAAAATTCTATAAACAAGCAAACGACATCAAACGAACAAGTTGATGAGAATGAAGAATCATCGGCTAAGTCGAGTAAGGAGGAACGATAAGAACACATGGGGAAGAGGTCTAGACCATAGCTACCAGGTTCAGTCGCACTGTAAAAAAAATCGGAAATTCGTTGATTCGGTTCAGTACAACAAATAATTCGTCATTTTCCAATCTGGTACAGTCACCGGTACATAATTTTGGTCAAATATTTCCATTTCCTTGTGTCGAGCGTCCACTGTTCTTCTCCTGTTGAGTTGATGAACAGCGTGCGTGTGTGGAACAATAGAATTGATACTCGGCTTCAATGATTCATCTTGGCTTAGGTTGTGCTTGCATTTCACTGGTTCGAATTCAGTGTGGTTTCCTTCTGTTTCAATGCCTTTTAATCAGCGATCACGAAAATGATTACTTGGCCTTAAAATGTTCAAGTTTCCTGACACTTGTAACAATAAATGTGGTCGATTGGTGGGAATTTCGGGTTCTGTGTAACCATGGATAGGAGTGCTAACAAATCATTGGTATATCCACTATTAGTGTGGAATGGGAAATAAACACATATCATTGCGGGATAAAAAAATTGTAAATTGAAATAAAGTAGGGATCATTTAGCTTTAATGGTAAGGTTATTTAGTTTTTATAATTTTTTTATACGAAAAAATAGGGTAATTTTCTTATAGGATTAATGAAAAAAAATACAATAATTTCTATATTATAAAAAGGAGAGGACTCCTACCAAATTTAGCTATAAAATGGCGAATATGGTTCTTCTTTTGATTTTGTTATTTCATTATTATTCACAAATTAACTTCTATCTTAACAAAAATTATAATATAATGAATTGGTTGCAAACTGGTAACTCCTATATATTAAAAAAAAAAAAAAACTCAGTAATTTCTATATTGGAAAAAATTATAAATAGACAAATTTGAGTGTTAAATGGATACTAGTTAGTAATTTTTATATAATAGCAAATTGCAATAAAAAAAAATAGCTTTTATCAAACAATAATTATAAAATAGTAAATTGGTTGCAAACTGGTAACTCTTATATTAAAAATAAAAAAACAATAACTTCTATATTGGAAAACATTATAAATTCACAAATTTAAGTGAAAAAAAAGAAAAGATAAATCCAATATCACAAAAAATTATAAAAATTATAAAATGGTAAAGCTGAGCTGCAAATCCACAACTTGAAAAAACCAAAACAAAAGAGTGACTTCTATATTTTCATTTTGTAAGATGTATAATGTCTAACTTTTTCTATATTGAATTTTATAAAATCAATTTTTTTCAGCATCCAATCGAGTTCGAAAGTAACTATGATCTAGACAGCTCTCTGATAGATCATGACATTTCCTGAGCTTGCAGAGCACCCACAAATATTACTCCAAAAAATAATCCACGCTAAAGGCAGTGTCTTACCACACCTCATCTTGCAACGACTACCTCCTACCGTTGGCAGGGAATTACACTCCGAGATTCCTTTGAAGATCTAGAAATCCCCCTGCTTTGTTCTATGAAAGAGTTCGAGTGGTCTCCGACAGCCAGTAATTCTGAGTCCAATCCCCTGACTCTAGTCCATATGGGTGGTACGTGTGAGTCGTCTATCATTCTGAGGCGTTTATCGTTGCTTCTCTGGATAGGATGGATGGGATCGTTGGATTGAACCAGGAGGATGAATTAGATCACTGGCTTTTTGAGTTGCGTTTGAATTCGTTAAGGCATTAATTGGCCAATCGTTACTTGCATCGCTCGTTACTAGTAGGCGCCGGTCCAAGAAACAAACAGGCTCGGGCTTGTCAAATATTGTTGGATGGAGACAATGAACTTGACAACGGGCTGGCCGCTAGCTAAATTGATGGCGACGGGCGGCTGCTGTTTAGATGGTGGCTAAGGGTGGGCAAAAGAATGATCGTTGGCTTACCTAGCTGGGATGAATTAGATCGTTGGCTTCAGATTGCTTGCTTTTCTGCTGGACCTGGAACTTTTACTCCAACTAGTTATGCTACTTATGCTAGATAAGCTAGATCTTATGCTTAATCGACATCAACGGTTGCATTCCAACTGGTTATTAAGCTACTGGATATGGATCTCACTATGGAGATGGGTATGGATCTTGATTTGGTTAAGATCCTTAAACGTGCGCTTAAACCTATATATACTTATGGATCATATACATAAACAACTTTTGTTGGTATTGTGGAGAGGTAAACGACTAGATCTACTAGATAAAGCTAAGCAACTGGATGACCCATTGGATCTACTTGTGCTCTACCGACAACTTAATTGACTGAACCTTGAAAGGGCCTTCATTGATCTCTGTGTATTATTCTCTGTGTATTATTTTGTTGTTCACCTTATGTCCAACGTTCAACCTACAGTTATCATCACATCCAGTTGGTCACAACACAACACTGTTACGACTCCAGTCCACACAGTGAAATCGCATACCCGAAATGCTTAGATCGACCTTGTGACCTCCCCCCCAAGAGAGAACTTCAGCGATCTTACTATTGCCTTCGACCTGATCGATACTTCGATTTATGATATCCGGATCCAGATTTATACCAGGATGGATCTCTCTTACTCGGATCTAGCCACCTGAGATCGAAGATCTTTATACCCGGCTGGACGTATCTCAATTTATACCTAATTCTCTATCTCTCCCTCCTAATCTTAGATTGACCTCCTAAACCTTTTCACCTCACAAATAGGCCACCCATTGCACTCATCGTGAAGCATAGTGAAGCAAAGAAACCATACCACAGTGAACCACAGTTAGTTAGACTTGATGTAGTTCCACACCTAACTGCTTGCTGATCAATTGAACTTGCTACTTGCCAAAGGTGGTATCTCGCCTTATTGATCTTGTTATCCTAGAGATGAAGATGAACTTGCCTGTGCTATGGGTTTTCACTATGGTGTCACGATGGGGGCCTTCTCCTATCAACCAGTCAGTGGTGGGGCCTTTTCTCCCTATGGGTATTATATTGAATAGGGCCTGGATAATTCTTAATTGATACCCAAAATGATGCTTCATTTTCCCTTTCCTTCCCTAGGTTTAGGAAAGTGGTCCTTCATTTTTCGATCCAAATAATCAGTAAGTAATCACCCTATAAAATTCATATGTTAGCAGCATAGAAAATCAGTAACTAAGAATCCATCAGTAAGCTTAGAACCCAAAGCTTGTACTTACATTACGTTTAAGCTGGTATAGAGATAAGACCAAGCACACGACAATTAGTACATGTGTACGGGTCTCACTATGAACTACTGCTAATTATCCCTTTTATATAATGGCAAGCCTATGATGTCACATGACTTTCCTCACCGTTCCCTTGGTTTGAGTGAACAAGATTGACACCAAAAAATTGATCATTCACAACATATTGGGATGAATGATTGGTACCAAGAAGGGGGAGACCAAGAAAGTCATAAATCTCATATGAATACTTCTAATGAAATCCATTTCCAGTGCTCATATAACCATGTCTTTCACTTGAAATGTGAGGAGGAGGATCAGTGCTTTGCTCAAGAAGGAGAAGAAGTGTCATTTCCTAATTAATATCCCATTCAAGAGAAGAAACTTCAAAACTTGGTTACCCTCTTATTCATCTTGGTGGTAAGTTGGATGGATATGAAGGAGAAGGGAGTTTTCTATTGGAGCATTTGGACCTTTCTAACCGCGGCAGTCTAAATGTAGACGACATACTTTCCAATCATGAAGCACTTGAGGAGATTGATATGGCCCCACCGCCCCAGGGCAGCAGCATTCACATTCTACATGTATCAGCATCCAAGAAGCAATACTTCCCAATGATGAAATAAGAGGAAGAAGCATTTACCATTACTCCGAAACAATGGAATCAATCATATGAGGAGATAGGTATCCATCTCTTATGGACGCTCATACTCCTCCTGGCCATGTTTTCATAGATCCCATCGAGTCGTATGTGGATTTTTTCTTCAGTAAGGTGTCAAGCCTTGCAAACTCTCTTAGGACGTTTTGTCCCAATAAAGAAATGGATAATAAGTGCTCTCCTTAGCGCACCAGCAAGGATAACCATCCATCCACTGTCTGTGTTCAGATGGAAGCATGGTCTCAATCCCATCTCCTTCTTATCCTGGTGCCATTTTAAAAGGCCCCACCCAATAAGTAACTAAACACTGTGGAGAATCAATCTTTCCTTGATGGATAATGCGGAGAACCAATCTTTCCTGGCTACCCAGGCTATCCAGCAGGATACTTCATTAAGAGATAGGACTTCCCTTTATTTTCCATACCTAAGAGGTGGACCTTGGGTCTAGGAAGTTAGCTGATGGTTCCAGTACTGATGATCTCTATGGCTTGGATGAATCTAACGACTATACCCACCGAATCCTTTCCAAAAGGAGGGAGCCCTTGACTACTTGATTGGAAGGATGGGCAATCCAGCCAGATCCAAAAGCAGCGAGGGAGACATTTATTTACTTATTGGTAGGAGGGTAAATCTTGCTAGACCCAGGAAGCCATTCCCATAGACCATAAATACAGCCAAACCCACCGGAGACATTCCATCCAGGGGAGGCAAGCCCGTGACATTACCCCAAAATGCATACCCAGCCGAGGATATTGGTCTTCTGTTTCTTGAGATTCCAGTTCAAGAGACACTATGTTGTTTTCTCACCTCATAGTGAGCATACTGGGTTGGTCATTCAATTTACTCCGCAATGTGATGTGTTTGGATAGCTACTCAGCTGGTGCCTCGCGCTTCCTACTCTTAGAGGAAGATGATAAAGTGCTCGTTGCTTTTGGGATGGAGTCAATTTGCTATGTTTGTGGCTGGTCTTGCATTTTTTATGACTAGGGCTAAGTCTGATCTGGAAATGCTGCATATGGCATCATAGGCTGTCGAGAAGTAACTGCAAGTTGTGGTCCATCTCGAAAAATACTAGCCACTTTGCTAGTTTCTCCAAGTGTAGATGTTTCAACCAAACTGTTTGTGCTCGAGAGGACAAAAGAAATAATACTTATGATTGCCGAAGAGAAAAAATTAGAATAACTTAGGTTAAAATGCTTTGGATGTTTTAGAGAGCTTTGATAGGGATGGACATGGTGTAAGGATTTCAATCTAGTGCTATCACGGCAAGAAAGCAAGGCAAAAAGGCAATCCAGCTAGATTACGGCATAAAAATCCATTTCCCTACCACAAAATTAATACATCTAGTACCTTACTGGCAGTGCAAATTGTACATTACTAATTTCTGTTGAATGCAACTTAATACTATTGAACCCACCAATCATTACTAATTTCTTTTCAATGCAACTTAATATTATCGAACTCACTCATGTTCGAAATGGGTGAGTGTAGAGAGATGCATACGATTCTTCGGAGTAAAATAGCAGCAAGTCCCCGCTAAAATAGTTAAATCTACGAATCGCAGGTCACCGAAACCTTCTCCCAATGATTGCGTCGTTCCCACAACTATTTTCATGTAGTCTATGACAGCTTAAACTTTTTTCTATATTAAAATCAAATTTGTTCCATGGCTGTGCGAACTGGAATATTTTGCTCAGCCCACAACCATTATAATGTCATGACTGATCCCCACATTTGCCACGGGATCAGCATGAGTTCTTGAAGGGTTCACCATCACGCGAAACTCAACTTCCATTTTTTGGCCGTTAATCAATCAAAGCCCATCCCTATTCATGTGCATTTCCCTCTATCAATGAAAGTTGTTGTTCTGCCTCTATTTATTCTCAAACATTACAGGCTAATGCTTGCTACTGTGTCTGCCCAGACGAGAAGGATGATCAAGTTTGGGATATTATTGTTTGCCCTGCTTTTAGCAATGACAGTCATTGAAACGACCAATAGAAGATATGTAGAAGCGCTCGACTATTCTCCCCCTCGGAATAGAAATCAAGATTACAAAAATGCCATGTCAAAGAGCATTCTCTTCTTCGAGGGACAGCGGTCGGGTATTCTTCCACATAATCAGAGATTGACATGGAGGAAAGATTCAGCTCTCAAAGATGGATCTGATAAGAATGTATATAATGTTCACACCATTGTCACTTTCAAGTTTCAGCCCAGGAAAATAACTAGTTGCACTTTTTCTGCTCTTTCAGAAGAAAAAAACTTGCACTACTACTTAACCAAACTACTTAAACTATAGTATATCGCTTTTCTACGATTTGTATTCATATCTCTCAATCTAGCTAATTAGCTACTTGAAGGGATGCAGGTTGATCTGGTTGGAGGATATTACGACGCTGGCGATAACATAAAATTTGGGTTTCCAATGGCTTTCACTACCACCATGTTATCCTGGAGAGTGCTGGAATTCGGCGATTCAATGGCTGATGAGCTTGAAAATGCCAAAGCTGCGATTCGTTGGGCTACCGATTATTTCCTAAAAGCTACTGCTCACCCAGGAAAAATCTTCGTACAGGTAACACCGAATGAAATTTATGGTCTGCTCCACTAAACCTAAGCAGTCCTAAGAATCTAAATGACGAAAAATGCTTACATAAATAAATGTTTTTTAATTTGTACTTGCTAAGGTCGGTGATCCCAAAAATGATCACAATTGTTGGGAGAGACCAAAAGACATGGACACATCTCGTACTGTTTACAGCGTCGACACCCAAAATCCAGGCTCCGAAGTCGCTGGTGAAACTGCTGCAGCAATGGTTGCCGCATCCATCGTCTTTCGAACATCCGACTTCTCTTATTCTCAAAGTCTTTTTGAAACTGCAACTCAGGTAAGGAAAAAGAAAAAAATGTGTTTTACAATTATATTACAATTAACTATATATATGAGATAGATTTGTTGCCCATAATCAAAATATGATTTCTATTACACTTGCTAACACGTTCTGTCTATTTGTCCTACGTAGCTCTTCACTTTTGCAAACATATTTAGGGGAAATAATAATGACGCCCTCAAGTCAGCCATGTGTCCATTTTACTGCGACTATAGCGGATACCATGTTGGTTTTCTATACTCCCAATTATTTCCGAGCTTGAAAAGTCCCGTCAAATAATAATAGATAAATCTTTACAGTTTATAATGGGGATTTCAGGATGAATTGATGTGGGTTGCTGCATGGCTTCACAAAGCATCAGCCAACGACTCATTTTATCTTCAGTATATTCAAGCCAATGAAAAGGAACTTGGAGCCAATGACAACTTTCATGAATTCGGATGGGATAATAAGCATGCTGGCATTACTGTGCTTCTCTCCAAGGTAGGTAATCACTAGTCCACCATGAGGCTTAGGCTTAAATATGTTGTAAAAAAAACAACTATACTTACTCGTATATGAGTGTTTTCAGGATTATTTGTCACAGAATATATCGTTCTTAGAATCATACCAGAAAAACGCTAACAGATTCATTTGCTACCTCTTACCTGAAACATCTTACGCACATGTTCGGTACACGCCAGTTTATTCATTCCCATTGACCATTTTTTTTATATTTCTTTTCAGTTGTAGGTTGTTCTTTCGTTGTATTCCCAGGGGACCAGGTACATTCTTCCGTAAAGTAGAAAATGAACCTGATTTTTTGAAAAGTATTGGTTGTTTTACAGGCGGTCTCATAATCAAATCTAAGGGAAGTAATATGCAGAGCGCGACGGCAATATCGTTTTTGGCTTTAGCCTATGCCAAGTACCTCAGCGATGTGTCTAAATTTGCGCGGTGTGGCAACGTTGAGGCAACTCCGGCCAGACTTCGGGCCTTTGCAAAACAACAGCTATAAGGTGACATCTTCTTCTATATTAGGGGTATCTCCGTGATCCCTGAGTTTAATTGGATTGCTGATTCCTTGAATATTCGGGAATCAGACGGAATTTACCCTGCCCATGTCGATCTAATTCTTGAATATTTAGGGAATCAACAATCGACATAAGGATGGCCTTCTGCGATGGACATTGCCCATGCGAGTGGGAATATCCCATATCAGTGGCATGTCTTCTTTTTTTTATAAACAAAAAAACAGTTTCTGTATTGATAAAAAACAGATAGTATATATAACATATATAAAAAAACAGATAGTACATATAATATATTTATTGATTATAAATTTCTTCCACAACATTCATTACTTCCAAAAAAAATTGAAATTGAGATATTTTTCCTGCTAGTCTTAACTTCTAGTTTTATAATCTTAATCTCTTTAGATTACTATCTAACATACCTTGTTCAGAAATCTTTTATGATTAAACGAAAACTCAAAATGTGTTCATCTTCTTACAGTGTCTAAAAAATCTTTTGTCCTTCTTACCCAGGCAATGGCATTGACATCTAACTCTTTGAGAAGTTGATACGTCGAGCATTTACCTTAGATCCATGTTCAAGTGCTATAAAAAAAACTTATGAGTATCTTTCCCAATACCTCTTTTGGACAGTAAATATGTAGTCCAGTTGTATTCTCTATATGTGTGATCGATGTTGATGAGTTCATACATACTCACCATAGTCTTGATGCTCTTCATCCAATTGTTCAAGATCGGAGGGTTGAAATTATCCAGTCCCTTAGCCCAGTCGATAATTCCTTTTGCAACCCCATAGACCTGTAGGTTCTCCAACCATTTCCCTACTATCAGCGCTCCCTATAGTGCCACAATCTCTGCCTTATTGTTCGTGCCCTGTCCTACTTCCCACCAAAAATGATAGCTTTTTCCCGGCTCTATGGCTATGTACACCCCACATCCACATCTCTGCCCACTGCAAGCACCATTAAAGAATCCCACTGGGAGTGTATGCCATATGTTTTTGCAAATGATTCCTCTGTGTTTGCTTGCAATATGGGTTGGTCCTATCTCCAAGAAATATGTCACTGTTTTGATTACTGTTATGAAACCAGCTCAAGAAAGATAGAAAAGATAGATCGACGCCTTAGAATTCAGCCTCTTCGAGGGGGCAACCTCCTTTACATTACATAAATGAACAATTCTTGGATGATTCAAATGACAAAACCTCCTTTCTATATATAGCAGTCTAAGGAGTCACAATATAACCAATCCGACCTAACAATAATAATATAAAGGCACAAAAATAACTATAGAGGGATTCTATGGGGCACAATAATAACAATATGGGGAAAATAGGGGCACAACAATATTAATAAGGGATACAAATACAACATTAATGGGGGCATCATTAGTATTATAGGGACCTAACATTCCCCTCTCCTTCAAAAAAATGTTTTCCTCAACGCTTGAGTAGTTCTGGATGCTTCTATATAAAATTCTCATCCTCCCATGTGGAATCGTTAGGGGATAAGTTCTTCCACTTGATGAGATACTTTGAAATGGATCTATTTCGTAGCTGTTGAATTCTTGTTTCTATGACTGCTTCCGGTTCTAGTATAATTTTTCATTCCTGGTCAATTTTTGGCAATATTGTTTGAACTGGGAGCTTTTCGCCTATAACCTTCTTTAAGCATGAAACATGGAAAACTAGGTGCACTCGAGAAGCTGCCAGAAGCTCCAATTTGTATGCCATAGTACCAATCTTTTGCAACACCTTGTACGGACCATAATACTTTGGTGATAATTTATTATCCTTCTTAGCTTGCTTGAGGGAC